>PISX010003272.1:127609-140991 GCA_004024625.1 Mellivora capensis
GCCAAAATTAGCAAGACAGGAAACAACGTGTGTTGGAGAGGATGTGGAGAAAGGGGAACCCTCTTACACTGTTGGTGGGAATGCAAGTTGGTGCAGCCACTTTGGAGAACAGTGTGGAGATTCCTCAAGAAATTAAAAATAGAGCTTCCCTATGACCCTGCAATTGCGCTACTGGGTATTTACCCCAAAGATACAGATGGAGTGAAAAGAAGGGCTATCTGTACCCCAATGTTTATAGCAGCCATGGCCACGATCGCCAAACTGTGGAAAGAACCAAGAAAGGATGAATACCCAACTTTTGTAGCAACATGGACAGGACTGGAAGAGATTATGCTGAGTGAAATAAGTCAAGCAGAGAGAGTCAATTATCATATGGTTTCACTTATTTGTGGAGCATAACAAATAACATGGAGGACATGGGGAGATGGAGAGGAGAAGGGAGTTGAGGGAAATTGGAAGAGGAGGTGAACCATGAGAGACTATGGACTCTGAAAAACAACCTGAGGGGTTTTGAAGGGGCGTGGGGTGGGAGGTTAGGGGAGCCAGGTGGTGGGTATTAAGGAGGGCACACATTGCATGGAGCACTGGGTGTGGTGCAAAAACAATGAATACTGTTATGCTGAAAAGAAATTAAAAAAAATAAAATAGGAAAAAAAATTCACCCTTTTAAGTATAATTCAGTGATTTTTAGTATATTCACAGGGTCATTTACCCATCACCTTGTATCTAATTCCAGAACTTTTTTTTTTTTTTTTTCATCATCTCCGAAGGAGACCCATCCCTGTTAGCAGTCACTCCTCATGCTCACCTTACCACAGTCTTTGGCAAACATAGTCCACTTTCTGGTATATATTTGGGACATTTCTGGTATATATTTGGGACATTTCATATCAATAGAATAATCTAATATATGGACTCTTACGACTTCTTTCACTTAGCATAATGTTTATGGTTTAACCATACTTAGCACGGATGAGTGCCTTCTTTATCCACGTGATAGCATGTGTGAGTACTTTTTCCCTTTCCACGGCTGCATAATACTGTGTGTGTGTGTGTGTGTGTGTGTTTATCCTGATGGACATTTTGTTTATCCTGATGGACATTTCGGTTGTTTCCAGTTTTTGGCATTATGAATAGTGCTGCTGAGGACATTTGTGTACAAGTTTTTGTGTGAACATGGTGTTTCATTTCCCTTGGGTATATACACAAGGATGAAATTGCTGTGTCAAGTGGTAACTCTGCTTTTGGAAAACATGCCAAACTGTTTTCCACAGGATCTTCACTATTTTATATTCTTCCAGCGACGTATGAAGGTTCCAGTCTCCACATCCTTGGCAACATTTTTTATTGTTTCTATTTTTTGATTATAGACATCCTTGTGGTTTGGAGTGAACCTCATTGTGGTTTTTATTTACATTTTCCAAGTGATTAATGGCATTGAGCATCTTTTCAGGTGCTTATCAGCCAGTTTTATATGCTCTTTGGAGAAACGTCCATTCACATCCTTTGCCAATTTTTACATTATGTTGTCTTTTTATTGTTGAATTTTATGGTTCTTTATATAGCTTGGATACTGGATCCTTATCAGGTGTATGGTTTGCAAATATTTTTTCCCCATTCTTTGCATTGTCTTTCATTTTCTTATTAGTGTCTTTTGAAGTGCTAAATTTTTAAATTTTTATGAAGTATAGTTTATCTTTTTTTCCCTTTGATTGCTTGTGCTTCAGGTGGTGTATCTAAGAACTATTACCTAATCGAACACGGTGAAGATTTGTGTGCATATTTTCTTTTTTTTTTTTTTAAGATTTTATTTATTTATTTGGCAGAATGAGAGAGAGAAAGCGAGCCTAGGCAAAGGGAGAAGCATGCTCCCCACCAAGCAAGGAGCTGATGTGGGACTCGATCCCAGGACGCTGGGACCATGACCTGAATCAAAGGCAGCCGCTTAACCAACTAAGCCACCCAGGCATCCCTGTGTGCATATTTTCTTTGGGGAGTTTTTAGATCTTTGGTCCAGTTTGAATTAACTTTTCTGAATGGTATGAGGTAGGGACCTAATTTATTTTTTTGCATGTAGATAATCTAATTGTCCTGAAAGGTCCCCCAATAATGGGTCCATCATTAAAGGAGCGAGACTGATACAAAACGAAGGTCAAGCAAAGCTTTGTTTTGCGCCAAGCATCGAGAATCAAACCTACGGCTCGGGGCCGTCTCTTGCAAAGAGGCGACTCCTCTCTGCCTTACAGACTAGCTTTTAAGGGCAAAAGGCCATGTGGTTGGGCCTGGCCCTGCACAGGTGGCCAATGAGATTGTAACACACAGAGAAAGCTGCACAGTCATGCTAGGTCACACATAAGTGACCAGTTGAGTTACAGTTTACCCTATAGTAGATATTTGAACTGGCCTATCACCTTGGTCAGAATTGGCGCCCAAAAGGTGCCCAAAGGGCGGGGCCCATACTCCTTGGTAACTAGGGAGACAGTATGCATCCCCCCACTGATCGGATGTCTCCACCTGGCCTGACCCACCCTTGTATTTGGACTTTGTTACCTGGGACTGGTTTCTGGGACTTGTTTTTAAGTAAGTTCTCTGAGGGGGGGGCAGGGTCAGTTTAAGTTTTACGGTATAAACAACAAAATCACTGTTTAACCGGATGGAATTGGTCTGGCGAAATAGGCCCTTACAGTCCCAGCATCATTTTTTGAAAAGACTAATCTTTCCCTCATTGCATTGTTTTGGCACCCTTGTCAAAAATTAGTTGGCTGTAAGCGTATGGGTGCTATTCAGAGGATGTTGTGCCAGAATGTAAATCAAGGAACTGCATTCCTCATAGGTAAGATAGCACTAGGAAAAGAAACAAGTCCGCTTAGTTACTAAGTTGATTGATGTCCTGGAGCAAGCTTCTCTTCTTCTGCACTGATAACAGTTTACTAAGCAGCACACATCTGTGGGCCACATTTTGAGTGGCACTGTTCTAGATCTTTGCTACTTTAAGTGGCCACTGAGGAGCAGGATTTTAGGCCCTTTCCTAGAGCTACTGGATTGGAATCTGCTTTTAAACAAGATCTCCAGGTGATTCATATGCCTATTAAAGTTTGAGCAGCACTGTTCTAAATCAGATTTCAGATGACTTTAAAGATCTGTTCAGTAAGTACAGGATTAACTAGTGAGTAAGACTCAGGAACGGGAGGGTCAATGTGAGTGTGGGGATGAGAATCATATTTGGGACTTCTTATGTAAGCAGAAGCCCAGATACCTTGGCCTTCATAGAATACCAGGGCTAGCTAGCCTAGATCTCAAAGTGTTTCTTTTTTGGGGCACCTGGGTGGCTCAGTGGGTTAAAGCCTCTGCCTTCAGCTCAGGTCATGATCCCAGGGTTCTGGGATCAAGCCCTGCATCAGGCTCCCTGCTGAGTGGGGAGCCTGCTTCCTCCTCTCTCTCTGCCTGCCTCTCTGCCTACTTGTGACCTCTGTCAGATAAATAAATAAAACCTTAAAAAAAAAAGTGTTTCTTTTCATTACTGTACTGGACTTGATGTTTTACTGGGCCTGTGAATAACTCCTCGAAGAGAGTTATAAAGGAAATTTATGGTTGAGGGGAAAAGGAACAAAGAAAAGTAAGGCAGAAGACTTTTTACAAAGCATCCAGTAGGAGAGGGGCGCCTGGGTGGCTCGGTGGATTAGGCCACTGCCTTCAGCCCGGATCAAGATCTCAGGGTCCTGAGATGGAGCCCAGCATTGGGCTCTCTGCTCAGCAGGGAGCCTGCTTCCCCCCGCCTGCCTCTCTGCCTACTTGTGATTTCTCTATCAAATAAATAAATAAAATCTTAAAAAAAAACCCAACTAACTTAAAAAAAAAAAAAAAAAAAAAGCATCCAGTAGGAGAAATAAACAAATTTCAGGCCTTAGAACTGGATTCCTTCACTTAAGTTAAAAAGAAGCTGAAATTTGCTTAAAAGCATCTGTGGAACCATGGTATGATCCCAGAAGTAGGAATAGTGCTGAGTCATAAAAAGCAGAAAATGTTGAATATTTGAATGGAGGTTCAAAGCAGGTAAATTATCTCTTTGGAAACTTAATCTTTGCAAATACAAGCTCTGTCAGTACTGGGAGATATCATGCTGATATCATGCTGACATTCCAAGGAAGGGTGACCTGAACAAATATATAGAGAAATTAGTTATATACCATACTCATTAGTACTGTCTGGAGGTGAGTGGCATGTTACTGATATGCTCTTTAGAATGCTATCCTGAACTTAATATGAAGGTTTTTATAGATGTACTTACTTGGGGATTGGATCCTCCTGCTGTAGGAATTTTGAGCATAGGGATAGAATACTGTTTTGTGCTACAAGCATCATTAATTAGGGCCCCAGATAAACTTGAGATTTGTGATAACCTATAAGACCTGAGTTGAAGGCATGATTTTCAAATGGCAGCTTTTGCATGTATTTATGAAGAAAGTTTTTAGCACATTAAACAATTAAATATATTAATAAGGCTACTACAAATCATTTAAAATATCTACTTAATAAAGCAGGTCTTCTAACAGCATGTTTATGTCAGTACTTTATTAGTCCTCTGTAATCTAAATATAAAGTTTAAAAGGACAAGACACCTCCTTAGACTTAACACATGTTTAAATCATGTAATATAAACGGATCTGATCAATAATTTAACTGAACTTTTCCCACTCCCCTTAAAATCACGCTTTGACTTACACTCAAAAATGTAGATTTTTATCTCCGTGTACCCCAAATAAGAGTCGTAGCCAAGGGCATCAAGGCATCCTCCTTATATCCTGCCTTTTCCTGAGTAATTGAGCTCCAAAACCATGTGGGTTCTGTCCCATACCTCTGTGTCCATTTCTGTTCTCCAAGTCTGGAACTGGGCTTTTAACCAAAGCCAGGGAATACTTGGGCCTCCTCTGGCCTATTGGTGCTACGAACGGGGCAGGGCACCCTCCGTGTGAGTCAGTTTCCCTTTGCAGTAAGTTTTTCTCTTGGTCTTTTCTGCATTTCACAGCCGTTCAAATCGATCTTCTCTATCAGTTGCAGACTAGTGAGATGTTACTCTAAAATCTGAGATGTTGCTGCATTATCAGGTCATTAAAAGTGAGTGCCATGGGCTCCCTCCAAAGAGGAGATCTTTTCTGCTTGGTCCTCTCTCAGGAACTCTGCAGAAGACAAAATGAATGGGAATTTGGACTTGAACTGATCAGCAAACAGCTTGGCAACTGTTCTAGGATGCCATCTGCAGATGTTCATTATCTGGTTTGGGTCCTCTAATAGCTCTTGACCTCCTCTTGGCTCTACCAAATGCTTTTTTTTTTTTTTTTCCTTCCTGAGTCTTTATTCCTCTTGGGGTGAGGCAAATCAGAGGTGGCATTGCAGATTCTTTTTCAAACAGTTAAATGTAGACAAATTACTAATGTGGAAACATTAGTCTTTCATTCCTCCTGTGAACATTTGGAGAACATGATCTTCTGCTCTATTTTGGCTTCAGAACTCCTCTCCAGTTCTTCCTCCTTCCTCGACTGTGTAAATGAAATCAAGTTTTTGAAGAGTTGATGATGAGAGTAAAAAGCAGGAGGAAGAACGGGGCTCTACGACATAACCCTGAAATCACGTTCTGTTGTGCAGAACTCGAGAGAAGGCTTTTTCTGCCTCATCATCTCTTTTGTCATCCAAAGTAGTTGCTCTAAGCCTTTTATTTCTCTCATCAAGCTGCTTTCTCATTCCCTTATACTGCAAACGTGGTCTTGCTCTCTACCAAAAACAGAATAATAGAACTGAACTCACTGAAGTTCCTCTTCTCCAGCTGTAAACCAATATGCATATCCATTTTCATTTCCTTCCTGCTCTCTTTCTAAGACCAGTCCCTTTAATGGTGCCCTCAGTCCCCACCCCCTCTTCCTGCAGGACTAGGTTCCATCAGTCATCCTTTGTCCTCTCCTCTATGCTGAAGGTTTCTGCTCCTGGCTCCTTATACTCTCCCATGCTCAGTTCTCTCTCATCCCGAGAGTTCCTTCTGGCAATGCTGTTCCTCTCCGGAGCACAAAATGTTCCAGAAGACTCATCTATACTCGCCAGCTCTTATGTGCTCAACTCTTTGCAAGTCCATTTCTCCCCCCCCATCCCATCCCTTCTCTGAAACTGTTCTTGTATCGGGCTCCAGTGACTTCCCACTGTCAGTTCCAGCCGTCCCATTTCTATTTTTGTCTACCTTTCTGAAGCAGCAGTCGTTCTCACTCCCTCACTCAGAGGAAAGTTCTAATGAATTTTAACTTTGATGCTCAGGGTTCAGGTATATTCATTTGATACCATGAGACTTCTTCTTGTTTTGGTATATAATTTTAGATTAAAAGAGACTTTATATGTCACTCTAAGCAGCCAAATCTTCAGTTTGTGTAGTGGTAGTTACTGTTTTTATGGCCTGAACTGTCATGTTTGCCTGGTGACTCAACCATTTACATTTCCACTATCCTCCCCCTTTTTTAAACCAAACAATTTATTAAAACTAGTTGTTTTTTTAAAAATCTTGAATTTGTGCAAAAATCCTTCTATTCAGCTTGCTCACTTTTTCTTTCCCCAACTTACTTCTTAATGACATTGGATTTTAAACATCATCGTCAAAGATTTGCCTCTAGGAATGCTGAAGTAACGATAGCAAGATGTGAGGCAGCCTCTGGTGCCTGAATGGGTCCTGACACATAGGAAGTGCTCCGTCAACATTTGCTGGCTCAGTGAATTCCATAAGCAGCCCCGAGAGAGCATATGCAGTTCCAACCAGAGAGCTGGAAACAGGACCCATTTTATATTCCATTTGGTTGACTTGAAAGTCTTAATTATGAGCAAAATGTTTAGGTTGGGATGCCACCATAGGCCATTCAAAACGTTGTAAAGCATTATTCTTTTCATATATTTCCTAAAGGGAGAAAAACAGTACAAACAATTTAAAAGTCATGTTGAATCCACTTGTGTACCTACAACCAGGAAAAAACAAAACAAAACAACACACCAGTTTCTTTTTTCTGAATTAAAAATTCACACGTTTAAATAATTCATACTGTCTGGCTCATACTCTCTGCAGTACTTCTGGAGATGGGTGTCTTTTCTCCTGACTTATGGGGAGCACTGATAGAACAATAGGCACCCTGTGTGCATCTGCTTCCAGAATCTTGTTCAGGAGCATGCTGTGCTTTATTTTAGTAGGGCTATAGAACTGTTGACTGAAGAGCTGGCCATGAATCTCAGAGACGAGACCACTGGAAACCTGCTCTTGGCCCTCCTCTGCAGTCTTACCTCTCACTGCGGTTAAGGTTATCTGTATTTAAATTATCTGTGCTAATGGAACCAACGCGCTCATTCTGTCCCTCCTGGTGTCTGTATCTAATACTATATTTCTCAAC
Organism: Mellivora capensis; assembly: GCA_004024625.1. Taxonomy (NCBI): domain Eukaryota; kingdom Metazoa; phylum Chordata; class Mammalia; order Carnivora; family Mustelidae; genus Mellivora; species Mellivora capensis. The sequence continues at coordinate 135,022 of PISX010003272.1, forward strand.
TCTTCTTTATAGAGAGACCTGTCAGGGCACAAGAACATTGTCGGCTACATTGACTCCAGTATCAACAACGTGAGCAGCGGGGATGTGTGGGAAGTGCTCATTCTGATGGACTTCTGTAGGGGTAAGTGTATAACCCAGACCTTGAGCTCCCATTGTTCTGGCTCTTTGATTGTCAAGGGCACGGGGGTCATTTCAGTGAATGTGCCCTGTGCCCTAATGTCTGTTGTTGTGGTTTTAAAGATGTGCAGACTGTGAGACTGAAAGATACAGAGCCTGCTGTCACCTTTTGGTTATTCTTATGGCAAACGATTTGAAGTGGTGGATAATACAAAACTCCTCTTTTGTTAGCTTTAGGCAGGTTTGGTGCTTGTATGTGAATGAGAACGTATGAGGGTGAGGATGAATGTGTTATTTGTGATGCTTTAAAACAAGTAATGAAGGCACATAATAAAGTCCCAACTCCAGATGGACCGAAGAAAGGATTCAGCCTCTCCACTCCCTCCCTCATGTGTTCTCTTCTCCACCCACACCTCCATCCTTGTGTTATGGGGGAAAATAATTCTTTTCGTCTAATGGAAATGACCTTTCCTCTCCTTGCTTGCAGACTGTAATTGCCAGTAAGGCTATACTCAAACAATGCTGCTGTGAACAGTGGAGTTAAGTATTTGAAAGCTTGGGGTTTCAAGCAGCCTTTATCTTGGGATGTACAGACTGTAGCATGACTTGATTCAGAGTTGACTGCCTTTCATACAACCAGTTTGGAGGTCTGGCTCTTTTGGCCTAAGCAACTGCCACTTACAAGCTTGGGTCACTGCCTCACTGTTTGGTGCCCTGTTTTTGTTGTTGTTGTTGTTTTTTTAAGATTTTTTTTATGTATTACTTATTTGACAGACAGAGATCACAAGTAGGCAGAGAACTTGGCAGAGAGAGAGGAAGGGAAGCAGGCTCGCTGCCGAGCAGAGAGCCCGATGCGGGGCTCGATCCCAGGACCCTGGGATCATGACCTGACCTGAAGGCAGAGGCTTAACCCACTGAGCCACCCAGGCGCCCCGGTGCCCTGTTTTATAATCATCCGTACTTCCACTGAATTTTCCTTGCCTTTAAAGATACTGTCCATAAATTAAATATGTGTTTAATCTCCAAAATGTAATGTTAACTGATAATTTCAGCCAATTCTGTAATAACCCTAAGCCAATTTTATAAGATACTACCAAATTTGAATTTGGCAGTTTGTTTCCTCCTGTCCATTCCTTTTTGGATGGTAAAATGTTTTGAGACAAGGCAGTGGGAGCATCCAGGGATCTGGATAATTTTGTAAGTGAGGTCATCAGTCTTCTGGTCCTGGAGATGAAATATTGGTGGAGCATTTCTGCATTTTCAGCAGCAAGTAGTGAGTGAGGCTAGAGAGACCAAGCCATTCCTAAACTACAGAGCAGAAAGCTGTCTTCTTCCTGTTTCTGGGGTCTCTTGTGTAGTCTCATTCTTACTAAAGAATACGGCAGGTTGAACCTGTGGCCTCATCCCGTACAAACAGGGACAGCGTAACCAAGTGGCTAGAGCAGGACCAGACCATCAGCTCTACTGATCTTCAAGATGTCGTGAAGGCAGCTCACATCTGGAGTACTTTATAAAATAAACGGGTTTTGCTGCATCAGAGGAAGCCCTGGATTGTAAGAAGACGAATCTGGGTCTGGAATCAAGACACTTGGGTTGCAGTTGTGGCTCAGCCAGTGACCTTTGTCCAGGTTGCTCGTCTGTGGACAGCCCATTCATTGTCTTGAGTGAGTGGTGAGTCAGAATGTTGCTCACCTCCCGCTTGCTCTGTGCCCCCTTGCAGGAGGCCAGGTGGTCAACCTGATGAACCAGCGCCTGCAAACAGGTTTTACAGAGAATGAAGTGCTCCAGATATTTTGTGACACCTGTGAAGCCGTTGCCCGTCTGCATCAGTGCAAGACTCCTATCATCCACCGTGACCTGAAGGTAAAGGCCCCACTGTTTCCTTAAGTGCCTTCCTACAGGCTATTGCCCATAGGCTCCAGGAACGGGGGAGACACTTGGGGGATGTGACAGAACAGGTGTGGTAACCTGTTTCTTCCATTCTGCTTGGTGAGAGAAGATACAAAGAAAAAAAAAGAAAGTAGGGTACAGGTGTGGCTTTTATTACTCAGGTAGCCTTTAGAAATCCTTTATAGTCATCAACTGACTAAATACATGTTTTTGTTTTTCCTGATAGAGTCCCAGATTTACGGTCAGGGACATGGAAAATGACAGACTAATTTCAATAGTTTGCAAACAGTGATGCTTGGTTTTTAATGTCTGTTTCATATTTTGCAAAATCCAGTAAGTGATTATTTAAAAAATTTGTTCTGCTCATTACTACCTTCTTGTATCGGGCTTTTCCGATTATATAGTCACTTGAAAATGTTTGTCGAATGGACTTGGCACCTGGCTGGGATTCACCAGCGTGTATGGCACACCAACTGTGTGCCGTGTATACTACCAGACACTTCACACAAACACACACACACACACAGTTGGAGGAAGATGTTCTTCTTTTCGTTTACAGTTAGGGCAACTCAGGAGTAGATCGGTTACGTGACTTGACTGAGGTCATATAACCAGAAAGGAGCAGGTTCTGAAAGTGAATCCTGTTTTTCTGATTCTAAATTACAGTTTCTTTTCATTACACCTGTGTTTTGAGAAACCTGCTTCATGGCTCGTAACCGGGATCAGCATCTCCTGGTGTGTTTGTTAAATTCAAGCTACCGGATTCCACACGGAACCCGTTGGGCTGTAACTTCTGTGGCGGTGTCAGGGAAGCCCAGGGTTTCAGATAATCACCCCATGTGGGTTTTGTATATTCTCAAGTCTGAGGATCATAGCAGCCTACTAGCATTTCTGTGTCAAGGTTTTTAGTTTTTTTCTTTTTTGAAAAATTCAGATATAATTCATAACCATAAAATTCACCCTTTTAAAGTATAAAACTTAGTGTATACAATTTAGTAAAAGTATACCATTTAGCTTTTACTCTGTTTACAAGGCTGTACAACCATCACCATCATCTAATTCTAAAACATTTCGTCTCCCCAAAGGAAACCCTGTATCCATCAGCAATCACTCTTCATTCCCACCTCTCACCCTCCTGCCCCTGGGCAACCGCTAATCTGCTTTCTGTTGCCCGGTCTGCGCATGTCACATAAATGGCTCATACAGTAAGTGGCCTCTTGCGTCTGACTTCTTTCATCTAACCGTGGTGTCAGAGTTCACCTGTGTTGCAGTATGTAACGGTACCTCGTTCGTTTTCATGGCATGCTCGTCATAGTGTGGCGAGACTACGTCTTGTTCATCTGGTCCTCAGTTGATGGACATTTGAATTGTTTCTACTTCAGGTAGTATGAAAAGACTACTATGAACATCTGTGTGCTAGTTTTAAGTGGGTGTATGTTTTCAGTTCTCTTGTGTGTACATCTAGGGGTGTAATTGTTGGGTCATGTAGTAACCGCAGTTAACTTTCAGAGGAACGGCCAAACTGTTTCCAGAGCGACTGTACTGTTTCACATCCCAGCAGCAATACGTGAGGGTTCCAGTTTCTCCACATCCTCACCAGCTCTTCTTGTCGTTTTTATTTTAGCCAGCCCAGTCGGTGTAAAGTGGTACATGCATGTTGGCATTTCTGTACTAAAGCAGTTAGCTGACGGGAAGGTAGTACATACCTTCAGAAGCCTTAGCTAGCCTTCTCCAGTGACCTTCTGCAGTCAGTCCTTTTTCTGAGTAGAAAAAGGAGAATACGTTTCAGTGATTATTATGAGCCTAGCATAGTACAGGTACATAATTCTGTGGAGGTGGTACAGGTAGAATATGGTTCCTACCCCCAAGATGTTTTAAGTGTTGGTGAGAGGATATAAATGAAATGTTTAGACTTGAAACAGAGACAGGTGACATACAAAGGTTCTAGAACAAAGTGCGGAACAGTGGAGAATCGAGCTGCTTACTGTATGGTCAGAGAGTGGGACTTCACGGGCTGGTGGGATATGCGTGGTCGTGGAGAGGGTGAAGGACCTTTTAAGCAGAGAGCAGAGCCTGCGGGCTTCCTAGAGAAGGGGACAAGGAGGCTCAGTAGGCGCCTGATGGGGCATGGAGGTAAGGGCAAGAGGAGGAGGCAGAAAGCGACCACTGAGCATCCTTGTAGAGAGTGCTATTCCCATGTTCTTAAACAAAATCTTTTATTTGGACTGGATTAAATGAGGCCTCATTGGTGAGTCATTGCATACCTGTCGATAATACCTCCCTAATTTACATACTCCCAGCATGGCAGTGCCCTGTGGTGCTCACAGTGCTGCTGCGAGGCAGTGACGGGAGCGAGAAGCACAAGCTCAAGGTCTAGCCCGGGGACAGCGGGTAGGACAGTGCTGGGGCTCAGGCAGCGGGAGCCCCAGACTTTTTCCTCACTGTACCAAACAGTCTGTGAGATATGTTAGCAGAGGCACGTGGCTAGAGTGGAATCGGAGGAGAGGCTGCTGTGTTCTGCTGTGTCCGGCTCGCCCCCGGCCCTGTGCCCCTCAGCCCTCCTCGGTGCTCCTGAGAGTCAGCTACTTCTGCTAATTCCTCTCTCCTTGTACCGGCCTTTCCAATTATATAGTCACATATACACAGCATATACTGTGCTGACGACACAGTATTGGATTCTGTGGTTGTGCCTGAATCCGTAGTGGGGACCGCCAGGTGGGCACCCGTAGCTTCGGAGACTTGCCATTTCTCCTCTACCTTGGAAATAGTCGAATGTAAATAGGGGCCTCCTCCCAGGGGAGTAATTGTTCCAGAAGAGTCCCTCCTGCTGTCGATTTTAGTCATTGACTCCTGGTTATTTTGATGGAAGCTTTCCCAAATTCCAGATATCCCCCACTCCATGCCATTTAGCTGCGTTCGTTAGCAAATGAGATTTTGTCGATTTCTGCTAAAATGTGCTGGGTGGGCAGTCCCATTTGCCGACCACACTGCCAGCCTCCTGAGGCCCAACTACAGAGTCCCTGTGTACCTCCTTGTTTGCCATCCTGTAGTCTGGGACACTCGGAGCTCCATGTCCAGCCGCTACAGTGCCAGTAGTAGCCAGAGCCAAGAAGTTCTTTATTCCCCTGTTGGCCAGAGAGAGAGTGCCAGTTGCTGGTCTTCAGGTGCCTCTCTGAGCAGGATTTACGTCTGGTGAGGTGGCCTCACCTTGAATACAAGTCGGTAGGACATGAAAATGAGCGCAGGCCAGGCCAGCTGTGGATCCGCTTGTTGGGCTGCCCTGTGTGGGGGTTCATTGTTCCCATCCAGAACTGAGGCAAGCCCCCTCTTGCCCTGCCCACCATAAGAGCGGTCTCTCTTTCAATGTCTGTGTAGGAAGTAAGTTGAAAGTGGTCCTTAAGCAGCTCACGTTCTAAAAATAACCATGACAGAAGCTCTGTTCTTCATTGGAGGTCTTTCCTCAAATACATTATTGTAACATTTTCATCACTTCCCTGTTTTGTTTTGTTTTACTTTTTCTCTCTCTGAGGAAATAAAGAGATCACTGCAGATCATGGGTTCATAGAGCTGGAAGGTTTCCTAAGCCAGCCTTCTCCTGTTACCAGTGAGGAAGCCTCTGCCCAGAAGGGCTGTCACCAGCACAGCTAATTCTGTGATCAAACCAGAGCAAAGGCCACGGGTCTTTTACACCCATCTTGGTTTTTATTTGGTTGGTTTTGCTCTGTTATACTGTGCTGTTTGTCTAGGCTTAAGAAAGGGGAAGAAAGGGACGCCTGGGTGGCTCAGTTGGTTGGATGACTGCCTTCGGCTCAGGTCATGATCCCAGAGACCCGGGATCGAGTCCCGCATCAGGCTCCCAGCTCCACGGGGAGTCTGCTTCTCCCTCTGACCTTCTCCTCGCTCATGCTCTCTCACTGCCTCTCTCTCAAATAAATAAATAAAATCTTTAAAAAAAAAAAAAAA
>PISX010003273.1:0-141055 GCA_004024625.1 Mellivora capensis
GTCAGCTTCCCCCGCCACCCAGAGAAAGAATAAGTCCAGCTGTAAAGGGACAGCGTGTACCTGCTACCAGCAGGAACCCACAACAACTAGCAGGACCAGGGGTCTCTGCAGGACCGCCGGGCCCCCACTCTCTCGGAAGACAGGAGCAAGCCTCTGGGGCTCTCTGACACGGCCAGAGGTCGGGATTATCTCAGTTCTGGCAGCAGAGAAGTGCGGCCCTATTCACTGCTACCCTTTGGAGAGCAACCACTGAGGGGAAGCAGCCAGATCCTTCGGGAAGGGCCCAGGGTCCCAAGCCCACCCAGGCCAACACTGCAAATCTCCTGCAGGACCCATCCCTTACCCCTCTGCCTGCAGCGGGGTCACCTCCCATTTTCAGAGGATGGAAGGAGCCATGTGTCCAGAAAAGCCCCTCTTGTGCCCTTTCCCACCTGCCTGTGGCCCTCCCCACTGCCTCCGTGGCTCCCTGGAGCTTCTCCTTTGCTGCTCAGGCCCTGGGTACCCACCCACGGGCCCTCGCTCTCCAGCATTGGAGAACTTGCCCAGCTTCCCACCCCCTTGCACAGCCTCCTGGATGGACACCAAACACAGCCTTGTGTCTAACCCAACACCTCGAGCCCATCATACACCCCATGGGCGTGACGAGGGCTGAACACGGGAGGCCCTGCCGCACCCCAGGCGTCAGGGTCTTTACCATCAGTCCCTCTGCATCAGCCACGTCATCCTCAACATTTCCACCTGCCCCGGGCTCCCCAGTCGGAGCAACTCGCCATCAGATAGGACCACCTCCGCATCTGGAGATCAGGAATGCACACTAACAGAGAGGGTGGCCTTCTCCACCCAGGAAGCTGGAGACCAGGACCCCCCAAGGCCCTGTCCCCAGGACCCCTACTGCACCATCAAGCCCTAGCCTGCCTGCCTTCCAACCCAGGGATACATGCACTTACAGGGGTTCCTCGGGCTCGCAGGAGGGAAGGAGCACTCCGTGTCTGAACTTGGACAGACAGGATGGGGCGCTGGCTGAGTGGGGGGTTTAAAGGGCTGCTGCCGGGGTGATGTCAGCCTCCCCCGCTGGCTCACCCCTCGGCCCCCTCCCTGCTAGAAGAACCCAGCCTGTTCCCCACCCCCGGCCCCCCCAGTGACTCCACACAGGCTCCATATTTGGGGAAAGACACCAAGTTGGAGCAGTCTGCCGGGGGCTGCCCGAGACATTCTCTGCGTGCTTTGGAGATGGAGCGGGCAGGGCGGAGCTGAGCTGCCTGCTGGGAAGCCGCCGGGAAAAGCCTTTTATGGGCAGGACCATGAAGGCCTCCCCTGATCTCTGGACTTAGTGCTGCTCCTTCCTCACTGCTCCGTGCCCCTGAGTTTGAGGCCAGGGGGAATTCAAGAGGGTCTGGCCAGAGAGAGAGGGAAAGAGCTGGGGGGATCGGACTAACCAGCCACCCTGTCCTCCTGGGGGTTTCGCTCTAGTTGGAGATAGGAACTTTACTGAGAACCTACGACATGCCGACATGCCAGGGAAATGCTTTGCAAATGCTCTCATTTAATCCTCAGGGCTATATTGTGGGAGCACAATTACTAACTTCATTTTCAGATAAATATCTTACTCAAGACCACGTGGGAGGGGATGTCACGAGTGGCAGAAGCCAGGTGTCCCTGCTGGCCCCCTTGTGGGAGGGGAGAGGCTGGCAGACCCACTCCTTCAGCTGTCCCACCCTGCTCAAGTTGAGAGCTTCCCGTCGCGGTGGGTCTGGAGTCTCCTGCTTTCACTGGGGGCAGAATGTGAGGACTCAGTGGCAGCTCAGTTGACCCTGGCCCCTAGCCAGAGGGTTTCTAAGGCCTGGCAGGGCTGAGACACCAGCGCTGGGTGGGAAGCTCAGAGGCTGCTATCCTTCCTTCCCTCCCGACCCTAGAGAACAGATTGGATTCCACCACTCCTGGAAGCAGACCCACTCATACGTGGCTTAGAGCTGGTCTCAGGGGTCTGGGGAAGGGGTACCCGAAGAAGGTGAGAGACTGCCAGTGGGGTCTCTTGGGCTGCCCGCTGTGAGACCAGCCCACCCCTCTCCCTACAGCGGCCTGACAGGGAGGAGCTAACACTCTCCGCCACACCCTGGACACCCTCCAGGAAAGGCGCAGCTGCGCTTGGCACTGGGCAGTGGGCGGTGGAGGAGACGCCCACCACAGCCAGCCTCCTAACGCCAGAGCTCAGGGACAGAGCTGGAGTGCCCCCCAGTGGCGATTGCTGGGAAGAGCATGGAGGGAATCAGCTAGAGGGAGGTGGACCTTGGACCTCTGGTTAGGTCTGAATTCAACAGCTTCCTGGCCCCCCAAATCTTGGCCTCCTAGGCCTGTTTGGAACCTAATCAACTTTCTAGGGTTGTTTCCAAATTCCCTCTTCTGGGAGCCTGCCTGCCATCCACGTGCACACTTACCCATCATACAATCACCACCTTGTGTTCCTTGGAGAACCAGCCCCGCCTCATTGTGCATTCTCCTGTCCATTAAAGTCACAGTCAGGGAGCACTGGCTGCACCCACAGCCTGCCAGGCTGGGAGAGGCTCAGGCCAGAAGGGAAGCTGGCTTGCCTTGCAGGTGAAGGGCCAGGTGGGCAGAGGCGGCTGCCATTTGCCAGGTAAGGCGGTGGGAGTGAGGGGGACCGGCGGATCTCAGTGGTGAGATGGCACCGCTAAGACTTCTTCATTCCACCATCCTCTCTGCCCAGCACAGTGCCTGGCATGGTGCAGGCCCCTGGTACATGTTTCCTGAACTGATGCAGTTGCTCAAAGGGGAGAAGAGACACGGGGGACCTCAAGGGCACATGGGGAAAACAAGGGGGACTCTACTTTCTTGAAAAGAGAACAGCAGACCAGAAGAGCTGGGAAACGGAAGGCCTCTGTCCCACCCTTCCTTCTCAACACCTCCACTTGGAAAGGGGGAGCAAACAGGGGCCTGAGAAGCATGTCTGGGTGTTTCTTTAATTGAATGCAGACTCGTTCATAGAAAACGGAAACACGACTGGAGCGTGGAAACAGACATTAAATGGAGTTCTGAAAAAAGATCCAGATCCACCTCCTCTCCCCAGTCCCAGGGAGAGCCATAAAAACAAGTTGGGCAGAATAAAACACACTCCCACCCCCAAGGCAGAGGCCCGACCTGACCTCCCCCAGCCTTGGCATCTGGAAAGGACCAGGTAGGGTGAGGGGGACTGAAGGACCACAGCAGCCAGGGTCCAGAGCTGGGGCAACTCAGTGTAAACTCCTACACATACATGTGTGTGCGACTAACACACAACAAGCCCGAAGACAGGACGGAAACACGGAAGCCAGCCCTGGGTCCCAGAGTGAGGCTGGACCGGGGACACCGAGGGGAACATGGTGTCCCTTCCTGAGCCTCCTTCTAAGATAGGCACTGGGGCTCCCACGGCTGTGAGGAGGCAGGAGGAGCTGGGCGCCTTGTATCCCCCTCCTTTGCTCCTGGACATTCTTGGGCAGCATCAATGGCACTGAAAGGCCCCCAAATGGGGCTTGGCAGGATGGAGGGCTGGAAGGAAAAAGGAAAGGAAGGGGGGAACTGATCTCTCCCTCCAATCCTGGTGCCAACGTCAGTCTGGGGGCTGATGGGATAGGAAATTGACCTCTGAATCCAACCCCTCAGATCAAAGCAACTCTCACACATGGACTGATCCTTACTACTACAGAGCCAGTCCCAAGCACAGGTCAGAGGGAGGAGGCAGCACTGCCTGCAGCCCCTCTTAGCCTTAGCACCGAAAGCCTGGCACCAGCTGGCCAGCCTCCAAAATCCTACACACCCATTCCTCCCGAATGGAGCGGGCAGTGATGGCAGTCAGGGATGGCCCCAAAAAGCAGTGGGGCCCTGGTGCAGGACAGAGAATCAGGCCCAACCAGGCCCTGGATTGGAGCTCGGGAAGAAGAAATGGCTTGGGGTCGCAGGCTCCTGAGGAGGGGAAGGACGGGCAGAATGCAAGGCGTGAGATGGGCAGGGCAACAACACTCTCTCCTTCCTCCTGAAGAGGGACAAATGGAGAGCCAACGGACAGGGCCTATAAGAGGCCCTCAACACTGAAGCAGCAGCCATTGGCCAACATCTGGGGTGTTAGGGAAGCAGGCCTCCTCCCCAGCAGAGGACAGCTGCAAGGCTCACAGCTCCCCCCACCGTGACCGTCCCAGGCCAAGTTTGGGCCAGACCTCGCTGGCCCACCACCACCCGTGCTGGGCTGCAGGGTGAGGACTTACACCCCCAGAGCTACAGAGGCTCTAGGCAGTGAGGCAGAGGAGCTCGGGGGCCCCCCCCATGAGTAAAGCAAGGGGCCTGGCTCCCGCTAGAAGACGTAGATCTTGTCCCGCTGCACGGTATCAAGGTCGTCGTCCAGCGTCAGCAACACCTGTGGGGGAGGATGGCGAGTCAGGCACAGGCCACGGGGCAACCTCGGCCTCTACCCTACCCCCGTGCTGGGTCAGGACAGCCTCACAGACCAGGAATGACCCAAACATGGCAATGGAGGAGAGGAAGTGCCAGATGTCGTGGTCATCAAAGAAGTCCAGGAGGATGCAGTCGCGGTTGTGCTCCCGGGACTCAGCGGGTGTTTTCTGGGGAAGAACAGGGAGAGCTGCCCGGGACGCGCCCACTGAGGCCGGACCGGACCCGCCTATGGCTCCCCGTGGCCAAGCTGCAGCCCTCGCCAGGCGTGAGTCCCCCATCCTCCCAACCCACCCTTGCCCTTGTCTCCCACAGCTAAGAATGGGCTTTTTGTTACAGATTTCTCCTGGAGGATGCTGGCTTCTGCCCTTTCCTTTCACTTAGACTCTCCTCCCTCCTAGTCTCCTGCCCTATCTATGACCAGCAGGTTGAGTTACCTCGAGACGCTAGAAGACCTTGAAAGCCTCCCACCTCAGGTCCCGGCTTTAGCCTCTGCCCCTGCTCTCATCAGCAACTCCGGGCTCACTTGTTCTCCAGAGCCTTATTGGCAGGCCACACCGCCCACCCGCCCAGGACAGGAGCCAGAACTGTGGGCCCCGACCTGTGGCACTCTGGGTCCTCCCTGCTTGCCATAACCCTATTCGACTAACCCCGACTGGACATCACTGTGTCTGGGGGCCGTCCGTGCCACATGCTGAGGCCACTGAGATGATACCCATCCTGCTCTCAGGACTTCAGTCTTCACTCAGCCCCCAAATTCGTGCTTTCTCTGACTCTAAATCTGCCTCGTCTAGCTCTGCCTCTTGTCATGAGTCTGGTCACAGCACTGCTGGGCCACAGGGCCCTTTCTCATCACCCAAGGCCTTTAAGGCCATGAGTGAGGTCTGCCTCCGCAAGGAAGCTTTCCTGGACCTCCTAACTCTGTCCTCTGTTTTCGTGTCCATTCCCTCTCCCGGTCTTGCCTATCTGCTTCAGCCTGTGGATCATACTGCAAAGAGCAGTCCAGGAACCAATGGTCTCTCTCTCCTGAACTAGATTCTAAGTACTTCAAAGGCAGAGACCCAGCCAGACTTGGTTCTCACCACAGAATCGAAACCTGTTTCATGGCAGGTGCCTATGAGGCCAGAGGGGAGAGCCTGGTACTTCTGGCTTCAAAACCCAGCTGTGCCACTCATTGGCTGTGTGACCCTGGGCAGGTCCCTTGGCCTCTCTGAACCTCAGCAGCCTCCTAGTTAAAACGGGGGTGGGGGGAACAGCCCCATGCTGGCATGTTGACTGTCAGGAGGGTTAAGTGAACAGGCAGCTGTGAAGGGGCGGGGTTAGCGCTCACAAATGATGTTTGTGAAGAGAAGGGGCCCTGGGTGGGCTCTTGGCGGGGGTGGGGGGGGTGGGGGAGGGTCACTCCTCACCTGCCAGGTGCTGAGTCCCTGGAAGAAGAAGAAGAGCGCGAAGCCCCACACTACGGAGGTGCACACGATGCAGAGCAGGGGGATGAGCTTGATCCGCTCCCCGCTGCGGAGCTAGGGAAGGAAGAGCAGCCTGAGGGCCAGACCCTGGCCCAGCCCGTTTCCCCGCCTGCCCTTCATGCCACTTCTCAGCACACAGGATGGATCCTTCGGGAAGCCTTCCTAGATTCGCACCCTCACCTTGCGTAGCTACACAGTGAACGTGTCCCACACCAGCAGCCTGGTGTCCTCACCCCTATGTCCACCCTGGCTAGGCCTCCAGGTGCTCAGAGCCCCATGCTGGCGGGGTGCATTGGTCGGGGGCTCTCCTTGTGCAGGGGCTCCTCTCACACCAGCCATCAGAGGCCCCCGCCTGTGCAGACCTGGTGACCCCCGGCTCAGAGCCCCCTGCATTACACGGGGCTCTTGCCACCCACAGGGCCACTCCTGGAGGAGGGAAGTCTCTGGATTCAGCTGGGATCTCTGGATACATGCAAGAGACTTTAGCCTCTCCCCTCCTCAGACCTCATGGCAGAGATGAAGGAAAAATCCCCCCTCTCAGTGCTACCCTGAAGCAGGCTGTGCCCAGCTCCATCCCACAAAGGCAGGGCACCTGGCGGCGGAGGCCCAGCACCACTCACCTTCATGATAATGTAGAAGGCGAAGTAGAGAAGCAGGTTGCAGATGCCAATGGCCAACAAGTAGGAGGCGAAATCATTGGGGCGCATGATGAGCCCATAGGCAGCTCTGGCAAAGGGAGGAAGAGCTGGTGAGGCTGGGGAGGGCCAAGAGCAGGGGAAGGGCTCTCCCTCACCCCTACCCCACATTTTATGATGACATGAGGCTGGGTTCAGAGGCCCACAGAAATTCTAGAATCCGAGGTACCAACATTTCTCTCCTCAGCCCCCATTTCTCATGCCCAAAGCTGAGACTTTGTTCATGGTCCCCAAGGCAGCCAGTGACTGGCCCAGTCCCCAGCTGTCCGCCCAGCCAGGCTACCACAGGCAATGGCCAGACTCACAGCGACCAGTTGATAATGTTGCCCATAACCAGCAGCACCATGCGGTCCTGGAGGGAAGCAGAGACACGGGGACTGAGAGGGGGGAAGAGAGACAGGGAGAAAAGTGGAAGAAGGCCCAAGTCAGCCAGTGCCCGCCCTCCCCTGGGCTGTCAGAGGCACCCCACCCCCCACCCCAGAGGGAAGAGAGAGGACAGAGGAGGTTGAGGAGGGCTGGGGAGGGGCCGGTACCACGTAGAGGGGCCCACTGCACTGCCGGATGCAGTCTGTGTAGAGCACGTGGAGGATGCGGCGGCAGATCCCCGAGTCTGCAAGAAGGGACAGTGCTGACCGGCACAGGCTCCGCCCTCTCCAGGCCCCTGGCCCGCGCCAGCAAAGAAGCCCAGGCCCTCAGAGGGCAGGGCTATGCCGACCCGCATCCAATTCCTCACGCTGTGATTCTTCCAGGGCCCCCAGCAAGAGGGCAGAACCCAAAGTCGGTAGTGAGTGCAGGTCCCCGAGGCCACCGACCCCTGCTTCCAGGGGCCCGGCTGCCCCGACCCCCATGCCCTGCCCCGGGCAGGCCCTCACCCAGCTTCCAGCGGCCCATGTAGTAGAGCTGTGTGCTGAGGAGCAGGGTGGCGATGATGTGAATGACTGAGAAGACGATCCAGAACGCTGTGTTCCCTTTGCCGAAGACCTGCCGGGGGCCGCCACAGGCAGGGCTGAGGAGGCGCCGAGGAGAGCCGCTCCCCAAGCCCACCCTTCCTCCGGAGCAGCAGCGGGGCTGGGGCTCTCCGGGCAGGCCCAGGGAAGGCACCTCAGGGGAGGGATAGGAGGTGCGTGCGGGGCGGGTACTGCGGGCCAGGGCCTCACCACGCCCAGGACGGAGAAGAAGATGACGATGGCCAGGCAGGCATAGGCGCTGTAGGCACTGGCGTTGATGTCCGGATGCCGCTTCTGGTAGAGCTTCAGCATGCACAGCCCAGCAATCATGTACATGAACGACGTGTCTGGGTTGGGGGACGGGAGCATGAGCTACAAACACATCCACCAAATTCAGCAGTGAACTCCCAGCCCAGACAGCCCGGGGCGGGGGGTGGGCAGAGAAAGGCCCAACGCCTTCCCATGGCCACAGAGCAGGAGGGCAGCGGGCTGAACGCCAGTCCCTGCACTGTCCCTAGGACAGCACACTGCAGCCTCACTGCCTGGCATCCAGTCTGACCTCCCCTGACAGCAAGGACAACTTAGCCTGAGCACTGATCAGGGACCAGAGCTCAAGTATGTTCCTTGTCTCGGCGTTTATCCGTGCCTTTCCATAGAAAACACTCAACAGGGACGCCTGGGTGGCTCAGTTGGTTAAGCGGCTGCCTTCGGCTCAGGTCATGAGCCCAGCGTCCTGGGATCGAGTCCCGCATCGGGCTCCTTGCTCAGCGGGGAGCCTGCTTCTCCCTCTGCCTCTGCCTGCCACTCTGTCTGCCTGTGCTCACTCGCTCTCTCCCCCTCTCTCTCTGACAAATAAATTTTTTAAAAAATTTTAAAAAAAGAAAGAAAACACTCAACAAAGGAATGCGGTAGCACCCAGCTGCCTCTTTTCTATAAAACTAGGACATGTGTGGGGCGCCTGAGTGGCTCAGTGGGTTAAAGCCTCTGCCTTTGGCTCAGGTCATGATCCCAGGGTCCTGGGATCGAGCCCCGCATTGGGCTCTCTGCTCAGCGGGGAGCCTGCTTCCCTCTCTCTCGGCCTGCCTCTCTGCCTACTTGTGTTCTCTGTCAAATAAATAAATAAAAATCTTAAAAAAGAAACAACAAACAAACTAGGACATGTGTGCCCACAGGAAGCCCAGCTCCGGAGTCTCCCACAGGGGCTGAGTGTTGGGGATCCCTGCCAGGGACCCGGGGATGGTGGAGGACCTCAGGCAGGTCCCTGCTCTAGGTGCAGCCAGGGAAGCGGGAGGCCCCACTCACCAAACTGGAAGTTGGTATAGTTGGGGCAGACGTGATAGCAGGCACTAAGCAGCCCCTCCATCATCAGCGCTGTGCCCATGGCGTAGAACAGGCCAAAGTGTTTTGGGATCCCACATTCCTGTGGGGAGAAGGGAAGGGAAAGAGAAGGTGAGGCAGGAAGGAGGAGGGAGGGATGGAGGGATATAGAGAAGGGGAAAGAGGGACGGAGGGAGGGACCCAAAGAGGGCCAGCAGGAGAGAGGAATGGTGTGGCATGTGGTGTGGCATGTGGGCCGGGCCACGCCTGCTAGAAAGGGCCTGGAGGCAAGGCCTCAGGGACAGGTGCTGTCTCACCAGGGCATAGAGGTCGTTGCGCAGCAGGGCCCGGTTGTGGTTGATCTCCCGCTGCAGGATGATGAGCAGGAAGAGCAGCCCCAGCAGGATGTACCCCAGGTTGCTCAGGATGTTGTTGAAGGCGCTGGAAGGAGTGACAGGGGCGCATGGCCTCGGCCCCACCAGCCGCAGGCATTGGCAGAGCGCCCCCCCCCAGCCTTCCCCCCACCCCCAATCCCTAGCTCACTCCCGAGGACCCCCACCTGAGGTTGCCCAGCGGGTGGGCGCAGAGGAAGTTGTAGTAGCAGATGTCCTGATTCCCAGTGACATTCACCACCTGCAGTGGGGCACGGCAGCGGGAGGGGCTGCTAAAGCACCTGACTTGGCCCGGAGCCCAGGCGAGAGGGAGCCAGGCCCAGGCCACACCACGCAGTCCCACGTGGCAGGATGGCAAAGTGCCATACAAGCGGCTGGCTGGGCCAGCCCTCTCTGGCACAGTCCCCGCCCCTTGTACTAGGTGGAGTCCAAGAGCATGGGGCATGACCATGACAGAGGGTCTTGCCTCACAGCACAGAGAAAAGGGAAGAGAAACCAAAGCCTACAAAGTCCTATGATCCTAGTTGCGCAAACCCCACAACAAGCTGGGGAAGGTGCCGTCACCGGTACTGGACAGCCCCATTTTGCAGATGAGAACACTGAACCCCCCTGAGTGTCTCCAGGTCACCCAGCCCGTGAGGCAGAGGCAGGCTCTGAACCCCGGTCCTGTGACCTACGACCTGTGCGCACGCCAGAGCCCCAGGCTGTGACGCTTGGCAAGGGTCCTCCGCATGGGCCCAGGGGAGCCAGCCCGGCCTCTCACCGTCTGGTAGGTGATAACCAGCTGCACCACCGGAAGCGCATAAAAGACCGCGATGGTGGCGATGTTCCTGTGGGGTGGGGGACAGCGGTGAGGAGGCTGAACCCGAGACACGGCCACACCACCCCGCTGGTAACAGGAAACCCGGCCCACTCCGCCCACTCACCAGAAGTAGATCTGGTACTTCTTCCGAAGGACGCGCTTGTCCTTGCGTGCCAGGTCAGCCACGTAGAGGTATTGCTGGGGAGAAGCTACAGTGAGCCCCGCTTTCCCACTGCCCGGGAAACTGGAGAAGCCCCTCTTGCCCGGGTTAGAGGAGGACAAGAGGATCCCCCCCCCGCCCCTCCCACAGGCCATAATTCTGCAGGGCCCGGCTCAAGGCCACCCTACTGCTGTTGGCCGGTCGGTATGGAAGGGCTAGGAACGGAGTCAGCCTCCCCTGGAATTGATGCTGCCCCAGCTGAGCTCTTTCCCTTTGTTCCCCTAGGATGTCGCCCCAGAGGGAGACATGCTGGGGCCTGAACACAGAATCTCCTTTCCTTGGGAAACCCATGGCCAGTGCCACCCCACAGGGCATCGGACCTTGGTGCGAATGACATTCTTGTCGGAATCGATGTCCGTCAACGTGTCGTAGTCATCCTCTTCCACAGAGCTCATGGAGTCCAGGCGAGGCCGAGTGCCCACAGGGTCGAGGGAGCGATCTGGGGTGCGCAGGAGGGAAGAGTTAACCCATAGGCACAGAACCTAAGGTCTGTCCCCACCCACCTAGGGCAATTGTCACAATTACTGGGCGATGGGCAGAGGCAAACTGTGGGCTCAGAGCAGGGGTCGAGGTGGGCTCAGGCCCAGGGCAAAGGTATCACAGGTGCTCCTAAGTCCTCAAGGGGAACAATGGTGGGTTCTGGGAAGAGGCCACCAAAGAGGGACCCCGCCAGCCCTGCCCTCCTCACTGACATAGGACTTCCAGGCCAGGACCCTGAGCAGACCTTGGGCCCCAAACATAAGCAACAGGACTGAATTCGGCAGAAGTCATGCTGATTAGGTGCCCAGCTGTGTGGGTTCTGAGAGGACACGGCCTTGGCCCCCACTAGGTAGAAACCCAGTGGGCTCTGGGGTACAGCAAGGGTGACACCTGCTCCTATTCTTTTCTGGTGCCTTCAGAAGCTTCCTCCAGTTACCTTGCCGGAACGAAGTCCCCAGAGGCCAGGACATGACACCCCTGCCCATAGGCCCTACCCCAGCAGGCCAGGGAGTGAGGGTGCTGGCAAATGTGGCAGCAAACCACAACATCTGGCCTAGGGGTAGCTGGGGTGCCAGTCCACCACCATCGAGGCCAGTGCCTGCTTCTCTCAAAAGACACAAGAGTGGGCAATTATTGGCTTTAGATGGGGAAGCCATGCACAAAGCGTCTCTCTGGCCCTGGAGCCTACCGGCCCCGGTCAATGGCCCTGGCAGGAGCGGATTGGCGGAGCAGCGCCCCCCCCACCCCACATCTACCCATGGCAATGTACAGCTGCCGCATCTGGCCAAAGGGGAGGCGCCGCTTGAACTGGTCGTGCCCTTCAAAGGAAAGGGAAAGTTACCGGGAAGTGGAGCCAAGGAGGAGAGCATGAGAGGGGAGAGGGACAGGGAGCCAGCAGCCCCTCTCCTGGTGCCAGCGTCTGGCAGAAGAGGCGGGTGCCCATCACCACGCTTCACCCAGCCTGCTCCGGCCCTGCAAGGCCCCGCCCACCTCACTCACCCTGGTAGCTGTAGGACAGGTCTCCGGTGCCCGTGCTATCCCCCAGACCGTCTGTGGACCCGGAACTGTTCTCTGCAGGGGATGGGGCATAGGACGTGGTGAGGTCTCGGTGGGAGAGGACGGGGAGGTGGGGGTCGGGAGGGGCCCTGCAGCCACTCTGCTGCCTTGGAGGTGGAAGCCCAAGGAGACCAGGCTGTGAGTGGGCAAGGACAACCTCTGGCGTTGACACGTACCGAAGGAGCCGTAGTTGTAGCCCTCATAAGGGGAGCTGCCAGGGAAGGAGTCGGCAAGCACCCGAGGGTGACCTGCAACGAGAAATCAAGGGCCCCTAAGCTCTGGCAACAGAGAGGGGCCCACAGCCAAGAAGAGAGAAGGAAGACTCCAGAGAAGAGAGACACGGAGGGGCCACGCAGCAGCAAAGAGTAAGCACCTATCCTGACCAACGCACTTCCCTCCCACCCCCGCCGGCTGCCCCCTCCCTCCCACCCCCACCAGCTGCCCCAACCTCCCACGTGTGGCCCCGTAGAAGCCTTTGCCATCCCTTGTCCTCACTCCAGAGACAGCGGTCAACAAACTGATGTGTCTAAATGACCAGCTAGGACAGCAAGCACTGGCCTGCCCGGGTCCCACCCAGACACCCTGCTGCATCCCCTCCCTCGCCCATTCTGGACCTCAGCTCCTCTGCCCACAGCCCCTGGAGCTTACCAAGGAGAGAAGCTGAGAGAGAAGGTCCCAAGCAGGAGGGAGGATAGACAGAGAGGGAAGGATGGAAGAAAAAGAGAGAATGAAAGGTTAATAACCCCCTGGAATCTGAGCTGTATCACCTGAGGCGAACAGATAGTGTACCTAGACCCAGAGAATGAACTGAGTGGCGGCCATTAAGATGGGCACGTTAGGGTCAAAGGGCCACAAGAGCCCAGCCCCATTTCCATCTGTAGAGTGTTATTCCCAATCTGAATACCCAGAAGCCCCCAGCTGGCCTTTCCTCCTCCAGCCCCCAAGGGAACCATCCAGAAAATCACAGAGCAAACTCTGCCCTCCCTGCCCAGGCCTCCAGAGGTACCGCTTTCTGGGCAGGCTCGGTCCATGGCCACCAGAAGCGTCTTCTTCCTCTGCCTGCAGGAACAGAATCCAGAGGCAAACCAGAGGGGCCAGGATAAGGATCCCTCCTACCCTGGGCTGGCCTGCCTTCCACCCTCTCCACCCATAACCCTGTCCTCTGTCTGTGATCTTAAGGTTCCTCCCAGGCTGGGAAGCAATGTGGGGTTTCCTTGCTTGGGTAGAAGGTTGAGGGCAGGGGCTGGTTTCCAGAGGAGAGGCCCATGGAGCACTGACCCTGAAAGGGACCTGCCTTCCTATGCCCCAGGATGGTGTGGAGCTGGGGCCCTGGGCTGGCTCAGATCCTGCCCGGCCAGCTCCCCTGCTCGACCCACCCCAGAAAAGGGGGATGCCCAGTGGCCCCGCTTTACCTCCAGTTCTCCCAACAGGCCAGGAGGATGGTCAGCAGATAGAAGGAGAGAAATATGCCCAGGCAAAAGAGCATACCACCAACATAGGCCTCCGCTGTTGTGGGGGGGGCGGGGGGCAGAGAGGAAGATGAGCACATCAGACCTTCCAAGGATGCTTGTCATGGCACACAAGGGCCCGGCAGGGTGAGCAATGGGCAGTTCCCCGAAATATGCCAAACTCTGATGTGATTCCTGTCTCTGCTCCTGTTGCTCCCTCAGCTAGAATTTTCTCCTTTCCTTCTTTCTCACAATCTCCATCCTGTTTTCTTTTCTTTCTTTTTCTTTTTAAGGTTTTATTTATTTATTTGACAGACAGAGAGAGAGAGAGATCACAAGTAGGCACAGAGAGGGGGAAACGGGCTCCCTGCTGAGCAGAGAGCCCAATCTGAGGCTCAATCCCAGGACCCTGAGATCATGACCTGAGCCCATTGAGCCACCCGGGCGCCCCCTCCATCCTGTTTTTAAACACAGCTTCCTTCCAAACACAGCTCAGGGGCTGCGTCCTCGAGGAAAGCTTCTCTGTCCTGTGGTCTCAGTGACCTGGCCTTTGCCCTTCACCGCTCTGCACACTGCCCAGAAGTGGGCCCCCGTTCTTCAGACAGGAACTCCCTGAGGACTCTGGCCAGTGCGTGACACCCGGCACAAGGACGGCGCTCGAGAAATATTTGCAGAATAAAGATACAGGCAGTTTCTTTCCCCTCTCGTGATAATCCCTTATTTTTAGGTTCTATTTTCCAGTTTACAAAGGGCTCCATTCAATCACTTGGTAAACATTTATCGAGCATGACTAAGGAGCCTAACACTTTCCAGCTAATTTTGTGCTAAACCTCACAATTTGGTGAGACTACTAGGACAGATCCTATTACCATCAAGACAGAGAGACAGGGAAACTGAGGCTCAGTGAGACTGCACGGCTCACAAGGGGTGAAGAGAGAACTGGAACTCAGTACCTCAATTATTAGAGTCTGACTCCGTACCACACCACCCTGGGACCCACCTCCGTGCCCTCCCATCGTGC
The DNA here is from genome assembly GCA_004024625.1 of Mellivora capensis. NCBI lineage: Eukaryota > Metazoa > Chordata > Mammalia > Carnivora > Mustelidae > Mellivora > Mellivora capensis. The sequence continues at coordinate 14,285 of PISX010003273.1, forward strand.
AGGGTGCCAAGAACACTCCGCCTTCCAGGCCCGCCAGTCTGCGTGTAGGTCCCCCCCAACCCCCGACCGGTCTGAGAGGAAGAGCCTCCCTCTTCCTCACTCAGCCACCCACACTCACACGTGACTGCTCGAGATACCACCACTGACAGGGTTTTCTGGCGGTGCCCTTGATCAACCGGTTCATCTGGAAGCAGAACGTCAAACAAGAAGCTGCCTGGAGCTTGGCAGAAAAGTTTGTGGGACCAGGCCTGGGATAGTCCGGGGCCCAAACCTCACATCCCGGCGGACCCACCCATCAGCCACGCTGGTTCTTCTACCTCCTGGGGAGCGACCGAGCCCTCCCCTCCCCAGGAGGCCCAGGGCACACCGTGTACCTTCTACAAAGGGGTAGAAAGGCAAGGAACCCCCGCAGGCCTGGTCTTCGGTCTTCACCACCACCACCACGTAAAAGCTATTGCTGGGGAAGTCTTTGCGCTGCAGGATGACGATGGCGGTGTCAAAGCCATTGTCATCGTCAGCCACCATCAAAATCAATCAACAAGATACACACTTAATTTTATTTAGCCCGCACTGAGGTCCCGACGGGGTAAGTGCTAGCGCTGCCCTTATTAGGCCTTAGGGTTACACGGCCAGTACGTGGTACAGCAAGGGTTATCTGCTCCAGAGCCCAGACCGCGACCGCGCGCCACCCAGGTGAGCACATGTGTGCGCGACCCACCAGCAGGGGACCCATGGGCACACCACCGTGCGGGCATAAGCCAGGAGAAAAAGTGGAGGGGCCTGCTGCCCCCTCAGTTGCAAGACTGGATGTTGTCAGGTGAGTGTGCTGTTCCCCCTCCCTGCCCCCACCACAGGTTTCAGCCTCTGCGAGGTAGCACTCAGTAGCAGCCAGGAACCTTCTCTCTCTCTCTCTCTCTCTCTCTCTGTCTCTTTCTTTTTTAGATCTTACTTACTTATTTGACAGAGAGAGAGTGAGCTCAAGCAGGGGGAGCAGCCGGCAGAGGGAGGGAGAAGCAGGCTCCCCGCCCAGCAGACAGCCTGATGCAGGACTCGATCCCAGGATCCCGGGATCATGACCTGAGCCGAAGGCAGACGCTGAACCGACTGAGTCCCCCAGGCGCCCCTCCTTTTCCCCCTCCTGGCTCTCGTTACAGTGAATGAAATAGATACGACGGCCAGAAAGTGTTCTCTGCTCTTTCCTACCCCACAAGGTGATTGGGATGATGATTCAACCCTCACATAAGGTGCAGAGCCCCAAATCTCAGGGACTGGCAGGCCAAGACTCAGTCTTATCAGTAGGGCGAAAATGGGGGCAGGGGTGAAGGAGCAAGGGTTTGGAAAGCTCATCCCCTGGCTACATCTCCCGCGGGGTCATGCGCATTTCCTACCTGCACAGTGATGGCAGCCTTCTTGGTCATAGTCTGGTACATGCCGATGAAGGCTACGTTGTTGTCTAGGTCATAGACGGGGCACTACAGAAAGAGGAGGGGAGAGGCAAATGGGCAGGAACCCGGGCCCTAGGCCCCCTCTTTAGCAGTCCTGTTCCCCGCTGGTAGAGAGCAACAAAGGGCAGACAACTTACCAGGACATCCTGGATGGAGATGACTGAGCAGGGGAAGGCCTTGTTGGAGGTCACCTTGACGATCACTGAGTCCACTCCCTCCGGGAACTCATACTTGAAGTACTGAGGGCACAGGAGGGCAAGGAGAGCCCCATCTCATAAGGATGCTCTCTCTGTCCCTCTAGAAGGGAACAGTGTGTATCCTCTCAGGTTGGGCAGTGGAAGCTCTCGGGGGAGACGGACCCTGACCCCAAGCAGCCCAATTATATCACTCCCCTCAACCTCAGCTGGGCACTCACAATAGTGTCCCAAGAGGCAAGGAGGAAAGGTGGCAGCCAGACCCCATGCCTCTGCATGTCCACGTGGCCTGTCCCTGACCACCTCAGGGCCAGAGCTCCTATTTCCAGACAGTCCCTCCATGGCCAGGGTGCAGTCAACCTGGGACTCCCAGCAGCCAATCTGGGACTCTGCTGACCACTCCCGCTCCCATGTCCCTGCTTCTCCAGAGGGCCAGCTGCCAGACAGATCTTACCTGGGGCTGGGCTGCCGTGGTATTGAAGCTAAACTGCTCCCCAGTCCTGGAGGGAGAAGAGCCCACCCATCACGTTCACTCGCAGAGCCTGGCAAAGAGGCCAGGCCCGTGGTACCCTGGGATGGCCCTTGCAGACCTGAGCACAAAGTCGTCCATCCGGCTGACCCGGAGCTGGTAGGTGGTATTGACCGGTGACAGGGTGGACACGTCCACATAGAAGAACTGGACCTCGGACTCATTCTTGGTGGGGGGCTGGCACAGAGTCCGCTCCACCTTCTGGTACAGGTACTTGCGCTGATACCTACAGCCCAAAGCAGAAAGCAGGACATTACTACTGTCCCAGCCAGCAGGCCACACCACAGGAGCAAGGCCCCGACTCCCCAACTCTGGTTTCCAACTTCTCCCTGCTCCTCCCCCAGCTAGGCTGACAAGCTCCAGGCTGGCTGGCCTGGCCACTGAGCAGCCCTCTGGTTCAGGGAATGGGGACGAGAAACAGAGGGGCTCCTGGGGGGCCCGAGGCCCTCGAGCAGGCCCTAGGTGAGGCTCTCCCCCTCCCTGATCCCCAGGTCCTACTCACAGCCCTCGCAGGATTAGGGGCACCTGGAAGGACACCACAGCCTCCTTCTGGCGGACCACGAACAGCAAAGGAGCCCCCTTCTGCTTATTCAGGACATTCACGGACACACGCACGCCTTCTGTCTGCAGAATGACATGGAGACGCCCCTCAGTCAAGCCTGCGGTGACTCCACCTCTGCTCCTCGGGACACATGGCTCCAGAGACCATGAGCCCGTCATGCCAACCACTTTGTTCTCCACCCCCAACCACCCAGTCAGGCTGGGCAGCTAGCTATGCCCCTTCTGCCAGAGCAGCCCCAGTCTCCAGGAGGGATCTGCTCTGAGTTAGAGGAGAGGCTCTTGGAAGAGGGCCCGTCCTGGCTGGCAGACATGTGCAGGACAATGGGCCCCACACAACCACAGGGCCTCACTTCCCAACAGGAAACACAACGGAGACTTTGGCCAAAACCAGGATACCCCATACCTATCCATGTTCACGGGATATACTTGCACAGGGACACGGGGACACAGGAGAGCAAGAAGTATTCCTCAATTTTCTTCTTTGTGAGCCAGGAAGTCCCCATTCAACAACTAATCTGGGGGCCAGAGCCAGTGGGGAGGTGGGGAAAGAGACGGTTGAAAGCTAAGAAAGCCAAGTTCTATCCTTAGCTCTGACCGAGGGCTAGGGCTGTGGAGAACTCACTTCACACCTCTGAGCCCCGATTTCCCCCTCTGTAAAACGCAGACACTCTCACACTTGGTGCATGGAGGAACGCACATGGGAGCTTAAGAAAATCAGTCAGTGGATCCCGGCAATGCTTGTTATTGGGCTGCTGAGACCCGAGCCCTAGGGCAATGTTTCCCAGAGGGGTAGAAGGTAACTCTCAGGACGACCCCAGTCATGGGGGAGAAGGAAGAAAGGACTCCAAGCAGGAGGACATCAAACTGCTGCAGAGAAACAGGCACTAAAGGCCGCCGCTGGCCTGCCACAGAAGGCAGATCCCGCCCCATTCTGAAAAATAATCACACTGCCACTCTCAGCTCTACCACTTCTTAGTAAATGCAATCATGGAGAGAGCCAGGCAGGAGACCACAGAGCCAGGCTCCAAAAGTTCTCCAAATCTCAGCTCTGCCCGGGGTCTAGACTTCCTAGATCTAGCTACAATCACGCTTAACACGTGGCTGGGGAAGAAATGAAAGAGAAAGTCAGGGTGAGGTAGATTCCCCATTGGAGACAAACTTCCTCTCTCCTCCCATCCCACTTGGAGTCTTCGCTCCACCACCTTCAACTGAACAAGGCCAGCCGGCCTTCTAAGGCGGAAAGAGAGTGGGAAGTCCTGCACTCATCTCCCCGGGGAGGCTCAGCTATAACTTGGCCAAGCAGAGCCTTTCAGTCAGCCGGTCTCACCTCCCTGGGGTTTTGTGGGCCAAGCCCAGTAGCTAGCCTGCTTCCGCCTGCACCCAGACTTGTGGGGCTGTCAGCTTTGGGCTGCTGGACCAGCGCAGCTCAGAGCACAGCTGGTGGAAAGGAGGGGCTCAAAGAGAAGATGGGAAGGAGACAACTTTAGAAACTGTCCAGTGGGAACCTCAGAGAAACGCCGGTGGCAAAGCAAGGAGGACGGGTCAAGAGAGTCCACTGCGGTTCTGGGAAAAGGAAACCCAGCGGGGTGCGGCGTTCATGGCCCTCCTAAAAGAGCAGAGGACTGACTGACTGGCAGAGCGCTGGGCTGCTCACCCACTCACCACCAGCCCCCAGCCCGGCCCCGGCCAGCCCTCACCCGGTTTCGGGTCACTGTGTGGTTGAAGGTGTAGATGTTGACCAGCTCGCTGTTGACCTCATCCACGTAGGTGCGCTCAAACTCGGCGTCTTTCTGCGAGACGTTCTTGGGCCCCAGCACCCCCAGATGGCTCTCGACCGAGGCCACCAAGAGAGCCAAGAAGGGCAAGCCCAGAGCGAACATGGCCCCGGCCAGGCGGCAGTGGCGGCGGCGACAGCGGCGGCGGCGGGGACGGCGACAGGCGACAGGACACCTCCGGGACGGGTTGCGGCTCTGGCCGCAGCTTCCAGCATCTCACCAGGACCAGAACTTTAACCCCGGCCTGAGATTAGGAAACGTCCCCTCCCTGGAGCCGCAGAGACGCTCCCAGGGGGCCCGGCGGGGAGGGGCGGCGGGAGAGGAAGGGGAGGGTGTGTGGTACCGACCAGCTCGCGAGGGGCTGAGCGCGGCCCGGAGACCCCGCGGCCTCCGGCCGCGGCCGTGAGAGCCAGGGGCGGCTGGTTGCCGGGAGCTAGGAGACGCCGGGGAAAGGGGAGGGAGGGAGGGAGGGAGGGAAGCCGGCGGCGGGGGCGGCTGGGAAGGGAGGAGGGTCTGAGGGTGAGGAGCGTGAAAGGTGGCAGCGACCCGACGCCGCGCGGCGCGGCACCGTGCGTTTGACGAGGCGCGGGCCCTTTAAGGGCGGGCGGCCGCGGCGGCCCGTGCTCGCAACTCCGGGGAGAGTGCGGTGCCGCGAGGCGGTAAACAGCAGGGCTGCCGGCCCGCCCGCTGACGTCAGGAGAAACTGACACAGATTTAAAGGGCCAAGTCCCGGATTGGGCCTTAAAGGGGCCGCAGCCCTCCAGCCGGAAGCCACCTCGAACTCCTGTCCCGCTACCACCACCCGCGGCTCAGGTCTCTGGAAGCTCGCTTTGGTTGGAATAGATGGATGTCTCCGTGAAGGATCTCCAAGTACTGGACTCTTGTTGACAAAGTCTTCTTTGCTCAAACGTAAGGATCCACCTCATCCTCACCGCGTTTACCACTGACATCCTCCATCCTTGGGCCATTAAGAAAGGAAGAGCTCAATTAGGAGGACAGGACCGGCGCCTTCCCCCGGAGGGATGGCTGAGGCAAAACTACAGAAGGAGCCTCCGTGCCGTCTCACCTTTTCCTGCAGCGGCCTCAAGGCTTCAGGGAGGCCTGGAAGCTCGCAGGGCTTTCTCCTCTTCTCTGCAGAGGCAGCTAAAAGACTCATTGAAAGACAGTGACTTTCAGTTTAAATCGATAAAACCTTCTCTACAAAATATTTTGGCCTGTGTTTCAAGAAGTTTAAAGAGCTTTATACTCTTTGACAGAGTAATTTCACTTTTGGGGCTCTATCCTAAGGAAATAAGAAATACAGATTAAAAATGTATAGGCAGGGACGCCTGGGTGGCTCAGTTGGTTAAGCAGCTGCCTTCGGCTCAGGTCATGATCCCAGCATCCTGGGATCGAGTCCCACATCGGGCTCCTTGCTCGGCGGGGAGTCTGCTTCTCCCTCTGCCTCTGCCTGCCACTCTGTCTGCCTGTGCTCGCTCTCGCTCTCTCTCCCTCCCTCTCTGACAAATAAAAATTTTTAAAAATGTATAGGCAGTAATGCTTATGATTGCGATATTTGTAACATAAAGCATAAAGGAAACAACCTAAATGTCCATAATGAGGAAATGGTTAAGAGTGCTATTATGAAGCCATCCAAAATGAAGTTTAAGACTTTAAGGAACATGTCAACAGAGAACACTCACAATATGAACTATATCAAGAGTATGGTTTCCAAATATGTAGGCATGCATAGAAAACCATCGAGAAATCTTTGAATTACAGATGACTTTTATTTTTATTTATTTATTTTTAAAGATTTTATTTATTTATTTGACAGACAGAGACCACAAGTAGGCAAGAGAGGCAGGCAGAGAGAGAGAGAGAGAGAAGGGGAAGCAGGCTCCCTGCTGAGCAGAGAGCCCAAGGCGGGGCTCGATCCCAGGACCCTGGGATCATGACCTGAGCCGAAAGCAGAGGCCTTAACCCACTGAGCCACCCAACAGATGACTTTTAAAATGACATGTATCATTTCATCTAATTCCAAAAGTATAGAAAAGTAGCAAAAATGAAAAAAATCACTGGACTGTGGATGTTTTCAAAATGTTTTTAGATCTTTTAAAAGTGTATACATTTTGGGGTGCCTGGGTGGCTCAGTCCTTAAGCATCTGCCTTCAACTCAGGTCATGATCACAGGGTCCTGGGATCAAATCCCACTTCAGGCTCCCTGCTCAGCGGGGAGCCTGTGTCTCCTCCTACTCCCCCTGCTTGTATTCCCTCTCCAGCTGTGTCTCTCTCTGTCAAATAAATAAATAAAATCTTAAAAATAAATAAATAAAAAATTATCTTTTCTAGGATACACATGGATTTCTAAGATAAATAAGATTTGTTTAAAGGAAAAGAAATGTAACATGGCCATCTCTGACATCGGCAGACACCCGGATGAAGCCACCTGGGCCAGAGACTTGTGAGAATTTTCTTCCTTCCAAGATTCCAGCAGCCACAGCTCCTGCCCCTGCCTTATTCTCTGGGCTTTGTTCCAACAAGGACTATTTTATGTCATAGCCAACTATAAATATTTATTCATTCCTGCAATAAATATTTAATGGGCACCTACTATGTGCAGGTACTGTTCTATTTATACTAGGCAAATGGTGCAAGGATTAGACCTGGCCCCCTGCCCAAGCATTCGTGCTTGAGGATGAAGATCAAAAGCAGGCTGCAGGGTCTGAAGAACCCTGGAAAGTCAGACCAAAGGGAAGCTGACCAGAATCCTGGACCAAGCCCTCGTTTTACAGACAGTAGAGTAGGTAATTTATTAGACTCCAGCACATTTGGACAAATCCGAATTGGAGGACCCTCAGGATAACAGAAAGAGTTTTCATTATAAGCCCATGCAGTCCCCAGCCAAGTCTGGGCAGTGGATGTAGGATTTCCACATTCCAAGTGAATTCCACTTTCTCTCTCATGGTGACCTCCTCCTCATCTTGCCAGTAACTCTGGAATTCTAAGAAATACTCCCATTCTGAGTTTGAGCTCCCCACTTAGCTTGATGTAATTTAACTGGTTTCTGGAACTTTCCTGGGTGCTGTGAGAACCTCTATTCTCAGCTATAGGCTGGTTGGTCCAGGTGCTATATTGAATAAGCCCAGGCTGGGGGCACTCCAACTCTGCCTCTTAGGCTTTGGGGCAAAGCATGCCCTCCCACCCTGCCGGCCTGTTTAAAATGTATACCCAGACATGACTTCTAGTTGTTGAGTTGCAGTCTCTGGAGGTGCAGCCCAGGAATCTGAGTTTTACAAGCACTCTGGAAGCTTGATATGCACAATAGATTTTGAGAACTACTGCTCTGGGGCCAGATAACTGGGACGGGGACTGTTGATATTTGTTTGTTCCCTTTCTCCTAGCAGTATCTTAGGAGAAATCTATCTAAATAAACCCAGAAGGGATCCTTCCCTTTTGCAAGGGCTCATGGGCTTAACCTTTGAATCTTCAGCACCATGTGTGTTGGAACAGGGCGGGAGAGCAACAGCCCCAGACTTTCTTGCGGTTCTCAGGTCTGTGAACTTTCCTCAGCCCTTCTGCCCCACCCCCTAGGGAGGGAACAGCACAACCCAGTTATGAATAGGTCCTTTCTCAGGTCCGGCAGTGCTGAGAGAAGGCCTTTTTGTTGGCTATAGCAGTTAGCATAAAAGAAGAGCAGTGCTGGGTCTCAAAGCCAGACTTAAAAGAGCAAAGGAGGTATCAAGGCCTCAGGGCAGCCCCTTGGACCTTCTGTGCTGGTCCCGCTACTGCATTCATTATCTGCCACCTTATATTAAAAAAACTGGACTCCAGCCCTGGAGATGAGGGCAGGGTGTGGTCACAAGGCTCAGGTGACTTCCTTCTACTTCCCTGTGGGCCATCCTTCCAATCCTGAGTGCAGAAAGGACCTAAGAAATGGGACCATTAAACAGGGAGCTGACAAGATTCCCAGTTTTCCATAGAGGGTAGAGTGGCTATGCCTACGGGTGGGTGCAAGGATCAAACCCAACATTAGAATTAAGTAACTTTTACCCAGAAAAAGAAAGTTATACAAGCAAGCCCTCTAAAGGAAGTAGACTTGAAGTTCCCTGTTTTCATCATGACCATAAAAGGGTCTCAGTGTATCCAGGGGGAGCTCAAACAGAATGGCCCAGGAGCCTCAGCAGCAAAAGCACTGTACAGCCCTTTTTTCTCTCCATCGTGCAAACACTGTTCTTTCTCAGGGCTGGCCTCTGGTCTAGTCATCTCTCTAAGGCCTATGAAAACGGGATGCACATCAGATTAGGGCTCAGAGTATTTACTCCGTCATTCTGGGGCTCAGGTCTCAAGCCTGTCACATGGCTTCATGGTACTATGGAAAAAGCAAGGACTTTGATGTCAGAAAGTTCTGTGTAAGTCCCTGCACTGTGCATCATGGTGAAATTAAACTTTCTGAGCCTTCAAGAGTCATGTCTTATGTCCCTTTACCTCCTAAATGCAGCACAGGGGAGCTGGGCTTGGCTGCATGCATCATCCTAAACTATGGTCTCAAGAGTAGGAGGGGAGTCAAGGGAGAGCAGTTTTGACTGAGGGGGCTAACTTTCTGCCACAGACAGATCAGCCACTTTCCATTTCCTGGGCTTTCACCATTCAGACTGAGAAACATGAACAATACATGAGGCCTTGCATCCTTGTTCCCTGTGGCCGTGTGCTGGAATCAATGCCAGAGCTTTGCAGGAAATGAAGCTGGTCAATCAGGCTGCTGAAAACAAGGAGATAAAAAAATGGATCAACTCAAATCTGTCTCCAAAGATCACTGATTAAGAATAAGCCATCCTGGGGCGCCTGGGTGGCTCTGTGGGTTAAAGCCTCTTCCTTCGGCTCAGGTCATGATCCCAGGGTCCTGGGATGGAGCCCCACATCTCTGCTCAGCAGGGAGCCTGCTTCCTCCTCTCTCTCTGCCTGCTTCTCTGCCTACTTGTGATCTCTGTCAAATAAATAAATAAAATCTTTTAAAAAAAGTTTAAAAATTAAATAATTAAAAAAAAAAAAAAAAAGAATAAGCCATCCTCCTATCTCAAGAAAGCTTGGGTCTCCAGCTTCGAAATCAGAAGAGGCAACTCGAGAAGCTTTTCGTCCTCTCTGGCTGTTATCTACAGATAACAGAGGCAGCTTCTCAGCCCTTGCCCCATGTCGCTCTCAATAATAGAAAGGGTTCCCTCTCTTTACACTCTGGCTCACATACAGGCCACCTCCCGTAGCTTCTCCTGTTACCTCACTGGTCCTCCGAGCCTTCACAAAGGTGATTCTCTCATCCACAATACCTTTGTTCCTCTGAACCAGTCCTTTTCTTCAGTTTCACTTTTCCTATAAAAACTGTCTTATTGGGGTGCCTGGGTGACTCAGTCATTAAGCGTCTGCCTTCAGCTCAGGTCGTGGTCCCAAGGTCTTGGAATCAAGCCTGGCATCGGGCTCCTTGCTCAGTGGGAGGCCTGCTTCTCCCTCTCCCCCTGCTTGTGTTCCCTCTCTCCTGTCTCTCTCTGACAAATAAAATCTTTGAAAACATAAAACAAAAAAACCCCCAAAACAATAAACTATCTTATTAATTCCATCTAGTTTCAATCAAACAATTCCAGAAAATGTGTCGAAAACTTTTGTGATGGGTCTGTATGGCATCTAGTTTTTAAGTGACTTTTGTTGACCCTTATTAATAACCTGCATTGTTTCTCACAAGCAGCAGTATAGTACCATTGAAAGAACAGGAAGTGCAGTTGGAAGATTTGCATTCTGATCTCAGTGCTGACAGTTGGCTAGATGACCACGAACAATGGCTAGATGACCATGAACAAATCACTCAATCTCCTGTTCATTCATTCTTTCATTTATTCAATGCCTAGTGTGTACTAGTCACTAAGCTGGGTGCTGGGAACACTTACAACACATTCTCTGTTCTTAAGAATTCATAATCTAACAGTGTGGACAAATAGGTAAGCATATAATACAGAGTTAGTGCAATGATAAAAGAGTTACACAAGGTATTATGGGAACTCAGAGATGAGAGATGTAGTACAAACCAGAGCTGGAAATGAGGGAAATCAGAAAACACCCCAGGAGGTGTCCCTGAGGGGGATCTGAAAAGATGAATAGAAGATGGTGGAGCAAAGGAAAGGGAGCATTTTCCAGACAAGGGGTCTTGACTTAGAGCAAAGTCATAGACTCAAAGTTCAGTGCTATTGGCAGGAAGGTTCAAAGGGGTGGGAGGATATGCACTGAAGAGGGTCAAGTCATGGAGAGCATTGGATGTTCTAATGGCTTCGACTGCTCGTTGCTCTTTATTGATGAGCTTACCACAGTACACTGATGTGTCACGAAGGTCAAAGCTTGAGCAGTTTACAAAATGTCTTTTGAGAACATAAAAGCAATAGTATAAAATCAGGCCAGAGTAGAAGATAGACTGTTTATTGAACATCGAAGACCTTTACTTCATGGCTATATAAAAATACGTAGCTGAGTGAAGATTTCACCCCGCAATGACAGGAGAAAAGTAGGAGATGGGACTCTCCTGCTGGTTTTGTTCAATTTTTCCCCAAGTGGGTGCTGGCGAGGGAGCCTTCCCTCCTACCCACTTGTCCCCGGGCCAGTGCCATTCACCTGGCTAGTAGTTTGGATGCGCTTAACAAAGGGCCTGGGCTGCTTTCACTGCTGCCTGTGACTTCAGCGAGACAGTGAGCTCCTGACAAAGGCAAAGCCTCCAGGGGAGGACAGGGTAGAGAAGAACCTGGTGTGATTAAACAGGGGAGGAAGACGACTAGAGAAACAGAAGTATCGTGGGATCTCCATATTCTCTTCTCTTCCAGGACTGAACCAGTTTAACTCAGTAGCATCACTGTGGTGAAGAGTGATAAAGTTGATGATACAAAGCACACAGAAGCTTGCAGCTGCTAAGGTACGTTTTAGTGACAGCCATCTGCTGTAATTACTGCTGGCGTGGTTGGTCGCTAGTCACCAGCTTGGGTCCTGATGGCCCAGCTGAGTAACTGACCCTTGTTCTACAATCATTACTGTAAAGAGGTCATACTTGGGTCAGGCTGTTTTAGACTGGGAGGCAAAGATGCGACGTGAGAGCGGAGTCCACGCTCAACGTTCCTGTCCTGAACTCTGTGGTCACATCATGTTATGGGCCTGATGCCACTGATGCCGTTCATCCAGCTCAGATGAGGCGGGCTACAGCAACCAGCCTAACCTGCCTGCGCAAACAGTCCGGACTCACGGGTAAGGGGTGATGCGAGGAGGCAGCTGTGCTTTCTTAAGGTCTCTGTATGAATGAACCCTCAATGTTTTCCTCTACCCTTGTGGTCCCCACCCCCACTCCTCAGCACATGGAAGCTGGTAACTTTCTATTTTAATTATCTTTTCGCCATTTGACTATGCTTACAGTTTCCTGTTTCCTTTAGATCTTAAACTTCATTTACCCAAGTGTCTTCCTGTCAGTCTGAACTTACGGCCACGTTAACAGCCAAGCAGTCTTTGAACCCCTTCATGTGTACCACCGCAAATTCTTGCTCCATAAACACAATTTCACTCTACTGCTGGTTTTAGGTAGAAAGCAAGATGGCCAGGTAACGAACTTTAGATAAATTCTAATGATCATGTGGCCGTGTGGAGGACAGAACAGTAAAGGAGTATACCAGCCCAGAAGGGTCTGAAGGAAGCTGCTGGCTCGGTCCAGGTGAGAAGATGCTCACTTCATTCCCAGGACCTTCAACTGAAAGGAAACTAGGAATGTATCTACCATGAACTCACTGAATCAGAATCTACAACTAGAAAGACAGCCCAGATTGGATGAGTAGTGGCAAGGCAAGGACTTGGAAATCCGGTTTTAAAGCTGGGTTCAAATCCCAGCTCAGGCACCAAAATTATAGGACTTCTTAGATGGATACCATCCATCTCTCCCTGGGCCTCTCAGCCAATAGCAGAAAGGGGATGGATACACCTACATAATATTAGTAGGACTTTCTCCCTATTTGGCACAGAACTCAAAATAGTCCAATTAATTTGAAGCACTCGAGTGCATGCTGGGGGGGAGGGGAAGAGTAGAAAGAGTTACTCTAAAGTGTAAAAAAGGAAACTGACGATTATTTGTGTGAGGAATAGAGTGAGAAACAGTGGAAATTACAAATTTAATGTGAGTAAATTCTTAAGATTGAAATTAGGAAAAAAGACCAAGGGGTTAGTTTAACAGTTTAAGAATCAATTCTTTTTCACTGACAGATACGCATAAGCAATCTAAAATACTTCCTTTGACAACTTCCCCAGGTGTCTAGTTAGGGTTCCCTGTATCTGCTCATCCCATCCTTCCCTCCTTCAACCCTGAGATGTGATGACAGTCAGCTCAGTACATTCAGTACCCCCAGAAAAGCAGCAGGATGTTCTAAGTATCCAATAAGCTTGTGATAAGGTTGGGGGGGGTGGGAGGGGGAAGCATCCCTTTTTTCTCCCCACTGCAATCCAGACTCTGATAAAGGAGACAGAAAGACATAAGCAAGTTTGAGTGAAATGTTTACATTTATATTGAAATATGCACTAAAACAGAATGAGTTCTACTAGTCAATGAAACTTCGCCAAAGCAGAATCACAAACTTCTGTTGGGGAGGTCCAGTCAGCTAGCAGCAGTGATCCCCAAGCAGGAACACCAAGGAGAAGCCTGGGAGACCCCACTCCAAAAAGCCTCCTTTCAAGAGACCCCAACTCACTTCTCCCACATGCACCCACACAGATTTAGGAGCGTGGACATGCTCCTCATTTTCATATATTTTTAGTTTCTTCTTCACTGCAATAAATATAAAATTGGCAATGCTCATACACCACAGCACAGACAATATTTCAGGCTTTAGCATACAACTGTAAACAGTGACTAGATTTTTAAAAAAGTGTTTTTGTTTGTTAACGACAGAATTCTTAAGAGCAGGGCATGAGCTACTCAAGATTTGTTTTGTTGGGTAAAGGTTTTTCACAGAAGTTCTGGCTTAGAAAGATGCCCCCAACAGTCCAAAAAGACCCTAAGGTGGGCGCCAGACCACTGCCTGTGGCAGCCTAGAATATGGGGGCGGCAAAACACCATGCCTTAGGTCATCCCTGGCAGGACATCCTCAACCTGCCACATTTACGATGTGCCCACAGAAATCCACAGCCATCACTGGCTGCTGGCAATGTATCGGGAATGGATGGGCAAAGGAATGAAAACTTGCTCGGGGGGAGGATCAGAACACCTCTGCTAGCTGTCTGGAAAGTTGGCCCCTTAATCACAATGACAACTAGGACATTTCATTTGGACAGTGCATAACATTTAAATATACATGAAAGTATAAAGAGAGAAATCCAAAGAGTAAGCATTAAGTTCTGTCACTGTAGCAAATAGGGATGTCGATCAAAGAAAAACAGATGAATACTTTTTGCCTAAAGCAGTGCGAAGAAAGTGGGCAAGAAATGAAAGTGGACTCAGTATCTGCACATTAGCAATGGGGCAGATTTTATTTAAGAGGCTAGCGGTTCAAATACTATTGCTCGAATCGCTCTGGTAGGTATAAAATGTAGTAATACCCAAGGTTTACACACATAAGCAAAGGAGCCAAAGGTCAGCTCACCAAGGGCTATTTGATCCTTAGCCAAGAGGGAAGCCAGAAGCGCATGCTGCAGGAATAACCTAATGGGTCTGTCTGGGCGATACTCCCGCCCTCTGACAAATAGAAAAAGACCTGGATAAGATCGGTCTCGCACACAAACTTCTCTGCCCTCCTTAGAACTATGCCTCAGCTAAGAAAAATGTCTTGATAAACTCAAGAATCTGGGCTCCTAAAAACAGAGGGAACCTTAATGTGGGAAACGAGTCTAGTAAACATCACATGTACTTTCTGTCGTTAGTGAAGACATGATACATTCAGACACGTATTTTTTAAAAAAGACTAAAAATAAGACCAAAAAAATTCCTAGAAAGATGTTTCACAAGAAAAACATCAGCCCAAGTTCTATCCCTCTCCATGAGAAGTGGCTCCTAGCACAAATCAGCAACCCCTCCAACTTGCCAAAGCACCAGCACTTGCCTTACAAGCAGAACATTGGACATATGCCTTAGTCGCTGAACTTGAATGTTAAGCACAATCAGTGCAGAGCACATTCTGACAGGCTACTCCAATACCCACCTGGTCCAGTTTAAAATATTTGTTTGGAGGTCCAGTTTGTACATATCCCATAAGTATACTGAACAATGAACCATGTACTGTCCCACTGTTTTTGAAATGGCAGTTCTTGAAGCTCAAGCAAACCATTAAGATCATAAAGAGCTCTCTCGAAAGAAATTCTCAAACCCTTCAAGTCAAACCAACATAGTTCTTTTTCACTAAAATGGTGGGATCAAGGCAGAATGCCTACTCTGAAGAGCGGCTCCATTTGCTTCCCCATGAAAAAAGGCCAAATTTTTCTGGACTGATAGAATTTAAAAAACTAAGCCAATAAAAAAATAAAATATACATCCTAAGATACTATAAAACTCGAAATAATGTCAGGGCTTATGGAATGGGAAACAGAGTTCTGGTTGCCTTTTTTTTTTCTTTCTCCAAAAAAAGTGTAGCACACATTTTGAGGGAAAACCAAACCAAACCAAACCAGAACTCCAAATGTGGACAGCACTACACAGACTACGCACAGAGCACCACACAAGAATGAGTTGCACATCAGTACTATCATCATGAGAGTAACTGGCTGGGGACTTACATTTCCAGCAACAGAGCTCCTAGGTCAAAAATGTGTTAAAAGCCTGTAATGTATATAACAAGGACCCCCCCAAAAAACAAAGAGGGGATGAGGGGAAATAGGGAGGAAAGGCTGCATGCATGGGTCTATTATAGACATGATATTCAGCAGCATAAAAATAATACCCTCCTAGAGTCCCCAAATGGGGCAAAACCTATCTTCCACTGCTAAACATGGGAAAGATTAAGAGAGTGGAACAAATTCACTTGTAACCATAGCATCTCCCATATCTGAATCACAAGCATGTTCGATCTGATGCTGTATGTTAAGAAAATGTTGTGAATACATAGGAGTAAAGCAAACTAAAAACACAGGGCTAAGTTATTAACGTTAAAAACTGGAAAAGACATCTGTTTTAAAGCCAAGTTGGTATGATCCTGATCGTTACTCTATATGACATAATCCATAGAAAGAAAAGCCAAGAAAAAAAAAAAATCTTCATTTTGTTCAGTCCTTAGGCTCGATGTTGTCCTAGGAAAAACTGTGATAATTCAATGAGTATGTCACACATACAACTAAAAAAGTCCCCTTCTGGTTTCAAATGAATTTAAACAACAATCTTCCTTGGCCAATTTGTCTCCTGTGTCAAACCAACCTTCTATGTACAGGACCAGTTTAAATCCCTCCTCCCCTTCAAACACTAGATATGAACATCCAGGAACACTCTACAATGCAAAGTGCCTTAGGGAAGAGAAGGGTTCTGTAGTGCCAGCGACAGAACTGATCTGAGGAAGCTGGGGTGCGAGTAACACTGATGGGAGCCGGTCAGGCGATGGTGGTTTGTTTCTCCTCCGGGGTCTCCTCCAATAACTGCATGATCAGTTCATGCAGGGGTTTGCAGATCTTGGCGTAGCCCCCTCCTGTGAGGTGCAGAAAATCAAACATGTCGTGGCAGGAGATGGCACCGTCCGAGTGCACGAAGCCCCCGTCTGTGTCCAGGAGCTGGACGTTGGCGAGCTTCGGCAGGGAAACCTTGAGAAGCTGGTTCACCTTGGCATTCTTTTGCCTCAACGGGTTGGGCTTCTCACCTCGAGGTAACAAACCCTGGGGCAAAGCAGAGAAGGGCGGAAGAGGAGAAGAGTCACTGGCTTTTCTCTACGGACTTATCTGTGGTTTCCCAGGTCCCCGGAAGGGCTGCTGCATTTGACACCCCACAAACTCCGACTTCCCCAACACCGGACCAGAAGCTCTGGACTAGATTGGTTTTAGTGACAGTTCTTTGACCACTCCTCCTCCTGTCCCTTAACTGTTGGTATGCTTCGGGGTCTTGCCCCTGGCCCGCTACTCGGCCCACTCTGAACGCTCTGGCCCAGAAGCAAACTTCCCAAACTTCCTGAGGCAACCCCGACCTGACATGTCCAAAACCAATTCATCTTCTCCCCACGCTATGCTCCTTCCACATTTCTCTGTACCAACTGATCATTCCGACATCCCTGCGTCTTTCACCGCACATACCTTATCTATTTATCATTAAACTACTCAGCTTTTACAGCCTCAGTACCTTCCAAAACATTTTTGCCCCTTACATTCCAGTTACACACGCTGCTATGGCTTGGAAACTTACCACTATTCACTCAGTTAACGTAAAGTCTCCTGACTGGTCTTCCTACCTCCAGTGTGGTTGTCCCTTCAATTCATTCTCCACTCAGTCACCAGAATCATCTAGCTCCAATGCTGGCTGTATTTATGGATGCTACATGGAACCTGTCCTACCGTGGGAGCCACGGTCCTCTCATGTCCTACCATGAGAACCGGTGGGAGCAAATGTGGTCTTTTTTTTTTTTTTTTTTTTTAAAGATTTTATTTATTTATTTGAGAGAGAGGCAGTGAGAGAGCATGAGCGAGGAGAAGGTCAGAGGGAGAAGCAGACTTCCCGTGGAGCTGGAAGCCTGATGCGGGACTCGATCCCGGGTCTCCAGGATCATGACCTGAGCCGAAGGCAGTCGTCCAACCAACTCAGCCACCCAGGCGTCCCAGCAAATGTGGTCTTGAACAATCAGAGCCACATAATATCTGCTAGGATAAATAGATATTTCCTACATTCATTTTTAACTTGTGTTAATTATCTAACTTTCAGATAAATCCTGTGTCTGTCCTCCTATAGTTGATAAAGGTCTACCCTTATGTGTCAGGAGCAAGGCTTATCATCTCAAACTAGAAATGTCCTTTTATAGATGTTGACCCTATTATAAAATTATTGTCAGACAACCTTTCAGTCAGTTTGTAACTAATGACAGCACACAAGTTATTCCTACATAGGCAAAAAAAAATTCTACCCATTTCTCCTATGGACTATGGTTAAGAGGTTTTATTTTACAAAAATAGATTTTCTGTGGGTATTCTACTGAAAGAAAAAAAAAAAAAGCTTTATGCCAAAGTAAGTACTTGTTCACATGTCCGCTTTAATTTTTTTCAGCAAAAATGTTGGAAGCTTTATTACCACTTTATTATGTGATTGTGTAATTCCAAATGAGAATTACAGATACTTATGACTCTGCTACCCTAGACCATCTCCTCTCATTGTTAAGCGCCTCAAAAATTCCACAGATGAAGTCAGTCCTCAACCCTCGTTTACACAACTGGTAAAGCACTGGGCTCTGCATCTAAGACTCACAAAGAACTGCCCTCCATACTTCCATATCTAAGTCTCGATGAGATGTGAGCAACCAGGAAGGAAGGCCAGTGAACAACATACACACACTCTGCTCCAACAGTCAAAGAATACTGCAACAGTCAAAGCAATAAAAAAAAATGAGTAAACCTTACGAACAGGGCACTGCACCTCTGATTTTCAAGCAAGGACAAGAAAAGCAACTTAATGTGTTTGCACTGCATTTTCCTTAGTATGAAAATACCAAAGGTATGCCATGTGATTTTTCCCAGTAATAATTAATTACTAAAATACTATCATGTTAAAAGAAACAAAAAGGAAAAATATCATGCCCCTAATCTCTTTACCAAAGGACCACAGCAAACCCTTGATCAACACAGGTTTCAAGTGCACAGGTTCACGTATTCACAAATGTTTTTCGGTAAATACAGTACTGTAAATGTATTTTCTCTTCCTTATGGTTTTCTCAGTCACATTTTCTTTCTCCTAGCTTTATTGTCAAGAATACTGTACATCATACATATAACATGCCAAGTATGTGTTAATCGACTGCTTATCAGGAGAGCTTCTGATTAGACTATTAGTAGTTAAATTTTGGAGTAAAAAGTTATACACAGATTTTCAACTGTATGGGGGTCGGTGCCCTTCATGGGTCATTTGTATTTTAAGTAATTCTAAATAAAATACACATACAGTTTAGTATTTGGACTTTTCACTTAAATGCATCATAATCTTGTTTCCACAAAATTCTCCTGTCACTGGATCGTGGCTATTACATTCAGTGACTTCTGCAATCATTCCCTCACAGAGTCATTTAGGGTACTGCTGATGTTGGGGTGTTGTAGAGAACACCAGTGTATATCAAATTTAAAAGCCTGGTTGAAACAAAGACTATTTATGGAGGATTTATTCAGCAACATTCATGCAACAAATGTGTCCTAAGCAGCGCAGTACCAGCCACTGTACCTCAGAGGTGGACTCCTAACCACAACCCTTTCTGGAGTAATACAAGGGTATAAACAAGTGAATTATATGAAATACCATGGAATAAAAAAATAAGCACTGGCACCAATAAGAAAAATCCAAACTCCTCTATCAAGGCATACAAATCCCTACATGACATGGCCATAGCCTCTTTCTTCTACCCATCCCAGCCTTAAACTTTATTCAATGACAGCTCTAAAATTCTTCAAGCACCCCCCCTTCACTTTCCCAACAAACACACACAAATATAAGCCTTTTACCATTCTTCTCCCCTCGCTCTGTCATGCCTTCTTTCCTTTCCCATTTGTCTGGAGACCAACGAATTATTTTAATACTATAGTCAAGGGGCACCTGGGTGGCTCAGTGGGTTAAAGCCTCTGCCTTTGGCTCAGGTCATGATCCCAGGGTCCTGGGATCGAGCCCCACATCAGGCTCTCTGCTCAGCAAGGAGCCTGCTTCCCCCTCTCTCTCTGCCTCTCTGCCTACTTGTGATCTCTGTCAAATAAATAAAAATAAACTCTTTTAAAAAAATAAATAAATTCCTTAAAAAAAAAAAACAAACTATAGTCAAACGATGGGGTGCCTGGGTGGCTCAGTGGGTTAAAGCCTCTGCCTTCGGGCTCAGGTCATGATCTCAGGGTCCTGGGATCGAGCCCCTCATTGGGCTCTCTGCTCAGCAGGGAGCCTGCTTTCCCTCTCTCTCTGCCTACTTGTGATCTCTCTGTCAAATAAATAAAAATACACTCTTTTAAAAAAATAAACTCCTTAAAAAAAAAAAAAACTATAGTCAAACAATGGGGCGCCTGGGTGGCTCAGTGGGTTAAAGCCTCTGCCTTTGGCTCAGGTCATGATCCCAGGATCCTAGGATCAAGCCCCGCATCGCGCTCTCTGCTCAGCAGGGAGCCTACTTCACCCCCTCTCTCTGCCTACTTGTGATCTCTGTCAAATAAATAAATAAAATCTTAAAAAAAAAAAAAAAACTATAGTCAAGGGACAGCTTTTATGTCTAAAATCTACCTGTTCTCTTGGGACGCTTGGGGCTCAGCTGGTTTAAGCGTCCGACTCTTGGTTTTGGCTCAGGTCATGATCCCAGGGTCATGAGATCAAGCCCCACACTGGATCCACACTCAGCACCAAGTCTGCTTGAGATTCATTCACCCTTCTTCTTTCTCCCTCGCTTTGCTCCTCCCCTTGCTTGAGTGACCTCACTCTCTGAATAAAATCTTAGAAGAAAAAAAAAACCTATTTTTCCCTTAGTATACAGTATAATTACTTTCATTAGTATACAGTATGTTAATTCTCTCTATACTGCTGTGCCCATCTACCACTAGACTAGACTGTGTGCTCCTTGAGAGGGACAACGTCTTAGCCATTTTTGTATGTTCAGGACCCAGGACAGTGTCTTGGGTCTGATCCTCATGTTTGTTGAATGACTATCTTCTTAATATCATCTCATTACAGAACTGAATACATATCAGATATCATTCAGAATTTAGTTTTGCTATGAATATCTATAGGTAAACTTTCATACTGAAAGACAGCTATTATATCTGAGACTATGAAGACTTAATGCTGTAATTCCACAAAGGGCAGCACTATCTATTAGAAGTAAGACTACAAAGCACCCATTTTTTTTGCTAACAGAATCTCCAATGTTTTAGAGAATTCAGAAATTCTTTTTTTTTTTTTTAAAGATTTTTATTTATTTATTTGACAGATGGAAATCACAAGTAGGCAGAGAGGCAGGCAGAGAGAGAGCAGGAAGCAGGCTCCCCACTGAGCAGAGAGCCCGACGTGGGGCTCAATCCCAGGACCCTGAGATCATGACCCGAGCCGAAGGCAGAGGCTTAACCCACTGAGCCACCCAGGTGCCCCAGAATTCAGAAATTCTAATAAATATACCACCTTTAACATATTAACAGGGGGACTGAACAACACATCTAAGTTAATTCAAACCTAGTCTAATAAAAAGAGATTCAGGGCTAGGATAAGTTTCATAGCTAATTTAAAAAACTGTAAGACAGTTAAAAAAAACAACTAAGGCTGAGACAACCATCTCTAAAAAAGGATGAGCAGATAAAAGAGGACCCCAACAGCTGGTCTGGGAACACACAATAGAACATATCAGAGAAGAGCCTTTCAGGAGAATCACAAGCTGTTTCCACCTAAAGATTCTCTGTATTCATGGGCGATCATATTTCTAAAAACATTCCCGACCTGACTTGATAACATCAAAGACTACCAACCCGAAGACTACATACCAATACAATGATTTTGGCCTGTGGCTGCCTTGTATTAATAAGTTGGACGATGGCCTCGATTCCACCTGCTACTTCTTCTGCCGTATTTTCATGGTTGTTTGTTCCTACCCAGACCACAATGACCTATAATCAAGGGAAGAAAAAAAAAGCGGGACGAGGGGTAAATAACCAAGAATAAAGGAGTGTTTAGATACAAATCTAATGGTCAGATATTTTTCACTCTTTAGATAAAAATCTCATTTCAAAAAACAAAAGAAGGAAAGGTGAACTTGTCAAATGGTAGGGATAACGTCAACTGAGCAGCCATCTTCAAACACTGATTTAGGCCTCATATATTTCAGGATAAATTCCAAGCAGATTAATTAAGAAGCAATAAAACTACAATAGGAGGAAACGACAAAATTCCTTCATCATTGTGGAACTGGAAGCTAATCCTTAAAATCCAGAACTTACACAAAAAAAGTAACGAATTCAACTGTGTAAAAATAAAAACTCTGCATTATGAAGAAAATATTTTAAAAAGGTGAAATTTAAGAAAGCCAGGGAAAAATATTTGCAACTCCTGCCACAGAAACTTCCCAACTTCCAGAAAAAAAATAACGGAAGTACCCAAGAGAATGTAATTGGTATAAACAAACACATTTATACTGAAGAGTAGCTGGGGAGGAGGCTAGATGAAGTTTCAACAAGTTTTATTTCTTTAAAAAAAAAAAAAAAAATTAATTTATGAGGTGGCTATCACCCAGAGACATACCTCTTACTCTACAACCCAAAAAAGTAACTTTCTACCCTGTCACAAAAGACAGGAACATGGACAAGTTTTTCTATTAGAAAGGCCAAAAAAGGGACGCCTGGGTGGCTCAGTTGGTTGGACAACTGCCTTCGGCTCAGGTCATGATCCCGGAGTCCCGGGATCGAGTCCCACATCAGGCTCCCAGCTCCACGGGGAGTCTGCTTCTCCCTCTGACTTTCTCCTCGTTCATGCTCTCTCTCACTGCATCTCTCTCAAATAAATAAAAATTTAAAAAAAAAAAAAAAAAAGGCCAAAAAATAGGGGTACCTAGTTGGCTCAGTCAGTAGAGCATGGGACGCTCAACCTCCGGCCTGTGAGTTCAAGCTCCACACTGGATATAAAGATCACTTAAAATCTTTAAAAAAAAAAAAAAAGAAGAAGAAGAAGAAGAAGAAGAAGGGAACCTGGGTGGCTCAGCTGGTTAAGTGTCTGACTCTTGATTTTGACGGAGATCACAATCTCTGGGTCATGGGATCGAGCCCCATGTCACACTCTGCACTCAGCATGAAGTCTGCTTGTCCCTCTCCCCTCTACTACTCCCCACGCTTGCAGCAGTGCTCTAATAAATAAAAATCCTTAAAATAAATAAATAAATAATAAAAAAATAAATAAAAAGGGGCGCCTGGGTGGTGGAATCCATTAAGCGCCCAGCTCTTGCTTTCAGCTCAAGTTACATTCTCAGTCATGAGCTCAAGGCCTGCATCGGGCTCAGCACGGAGTCTGCTTGAGATTCTCTCTCCCTCTGCCCTTCTTGCTCATGCTCTCTCTCTAAAATAAATAAATCTTTTTAAAAAATAAAAAAAAATTTTTTTAAGGCAAAAAATAACATACTTTCAACAAAGCAACTGTTGCCAACTTTGTGTTTTTCTTTGTTTAGAGCTGAAAAAGATTATATGCAGCGTGCCAACTCAGGACATTTATGATATGTTAAGGTAATGGGTACACATTTATGAACATCTGTTCACATCTGCTTCAAATTTTCTTCAGAAAAACTTGGAGGCCTTGATTACTAATTTGTCTGTATGGTTAAACAGCTCTAAAATTACTTCCTGAAGTGAATCATGGCACTGCCACCGTGGCCCACGTCTGAGCAGATTCCCCCTGGTGCTGCATTCAGGTCTACAGAACAGCATGCCTCATGAGCATCAGATCCCTTCCTACAGCTGAAGACGAGCATTACTGACGACTACAAATACAACCTAAGCAAGCAGTACACTGATTCTTCAGTACCTCTATGCAATGTTTGTAAGCAAGGACAACAATATCATTTACGTTAAAGGGGCACAAAGCAAAGACAGTTGCAAAATCATGTTTTAAAGAAGCAATCTGTTATTAGCAGTTTCAGACAATTTAACTACCTCCAAAAGACTCAAGATTAAAGATATTCTTTAAAACATTAGTTTCATTTCACCTTAGGTTTAATATTCTCCAGTTCTCCATTCTTTAGTCTCCACAAAACATGTCTTGTTGTATCTCCCCCAATTCCAAAATTCAGTGCATGAAGTGGGGAAAAAAGCTCTCGCCATATCTAAAAAGAGAAAAACTGGCTTTAGTTAAACTGAGTGGGAAATGAAATTCCTCCACTGCGATGTGTTTGTGAGGCACCTGAAAGAATGATTTTCATTTTCGATATTCAAATGTCATGCTGCAAATCGTGAGCTACTTGGTGTTTGCAGGGCTCTGAGGATGGCACTGTATCACTAAGTTCTTTCTATGATTATTTTTTACTTAATTTTTTAAGTAGGTTCCATGCCCAGCGTGGAGCCCAAAGTGGAGCTGGAACTCACAATCGTGAGATTAAGACCTGCGATCCAGAGTCAGATGCTTAACCGAGGCACCCAGGTGCCCCTCTATCACTCAGTTCTTAATACAGCCTTTGACCTCAGCTCAAGACTGGAGTCACAGTCCTTCCTGATGCCCCTTAGGAGGTCCCAGCATTTATACCCAAGGTGCCAACTCAGCTCTCCCTTCCCTTTACTCACACATCAAAATGAATTGGGTGAAGTAGAACCATGAGATGTAGAAATCTAGCACTGGAGCCAGAAAGGAATCAAGCTGCCTTTTCCTTTAAACTGCCCTTAGAAGTGTGCAAATCTTTAAAAAAAAAAAGATGTGGAACAACTCCCCACAAAAATACACAAAATAAGGGGCACCTGGGTGGCTGAGTCAGTTAAGTGTCTGGCTCTTGGTCATAATCTGAGGATCATGGGATCGGGCTCTGTGCTCAGTGTGGAGTCTGCCTGGGACTCTCTCTGTTCCCCTCCAAACCTCCCTCTCCCCTACATTCTCTATTAAATAAATAAATAAATTTTTAAAAAATACACAAAATAAGAAAATGTAAAACATAGTTAAGACTTGAGAATCATGACCAGGACAAATTAAAGTAAATAAATGTAACAGGGAAGCTTCTTGGAAACCAAGGCAAAAAAGGGAGCCAGAAACAATTCTAAACTTTTTGTCTCATCACGCTTGGTGGCACAAAGAATCCCATTATGTAGGTCTGACCTCCCTCACACTCTGAACTAGACCTTCTCTACAGTGTTGTGAATAAGCCTACAGGTTCAGCTCAGAATGAAAGTCTGCTAGCGATGAATGGATCTACCTTAGTAGCCAAGACCCACCCCGACCCCTTCTTCCACCTTTACCTCGTATTGCTGCATTAACTGCACCATGGAATCCCCCACAAACAGTACATCAGGCTCTTTGTCTTTACAGTCCAGGACAAATCTGTTGTGCTGGTTTGAAAAAGGAAAAAAACATTAGAAACTGGCATTTCGTTCTCGGTGAGAGGTCTTGGCCTAGAAAGAGCAGTTGTCCGACCAGTTACTCTGTTGTTAAACATTCTATTTATTCTGTCTGAAATGAACTGCTGGGACTTTCTTCCCATCCTTTCCACACCGATCATTCTAATACGCTCAAGGAAACTGGAATTCTACTGAAACCAGAATAGAAAAACACATTTAACGTGTTTTTTAGTTTATTTTTTCCTCAAACCTTTTAAAAGATCATTTCAGACACACAGAAAAGCCACCGTACAATGAACACCTGTAAATCCCCTGCCTGTATTCAACAATAACACTCTCCCATATGCGCTTTATCTGTTTGCTTGCTGAACCATCTGAAGGTAAGCGGCAAATGCTATGGTTCTTCACCCTTAAATATTTCAGCATGACTTAGGACAGTCTCCTATAAAACCACAAAACTGTTATCACATCTAAGACAATAAACAATCATCCCATAATATTCAGTTCATATTCCATTTTTCCAGTTGTTCCAAGAGTTGGGTAAAGTACTCTCTTTTTTTGAACTAGGAACCAATTCAGAATCATGTACTTATTTGGATGTATTTGACATGGCCTTTGAAAATGCCTGGTCACGGGGCGCCTGGGTGGCTCAGTGGGTTGAGCCTCTGCCTTCGGCTCAGGTCGTGATCCCAGGGTCCTGGGATCGAGCCCCGCATCGGGCTCTCTGCTCAGCAGGGAGCCTGCTTCCTCCTCTCTCTCTGCCTGCCTCTCTGCCTACTTGTGATCTCTGTCTGTCAAATAAATAAATAAAATCTTTAAAAAAAAAAAAAGAAAGAAAGAAAATGCCTGTTCGCCTCCAACTGTGAGACAATGAAAGGAGTCAGGACAAAGAAGGAGTCAAGCCTGTCTCTTAAATTACTACTATTCCAATAAGTTTTTTTAAACTGAAGAGATAAAGTGGGCATGAATACAACTACAGCTGTGAGCAGGAACACTTCCATACTTTTCCTCCCCACTTTGGTACTAAAATGCCAACTACCTCTTAATACCAGTAAAATAGTTCACAGTTCTGGAAGGTCATGGAATTTAAGCTCTGCTATTCTAAAGGTTCTGGTACTCTATGTTTTCTTTTTAAGTATAAAAGTAGGTACAGTAAGTTTGGAAAAACAGATCAAAACAGAACACTTAGAATTCTACCGCCTTAACCCAGTAACTACCATTTGGGGGTATTTTCCTCTTGCCGTTTTTCCACAGGCCTCCCCCTCCTTTTCTTCAAATAGTTGACTATGTGTACCTCCTTCTGGCACAACAGCTTAGTGGACAGAACAACCTATGTTCAAATTCTAGCTTGTCTATTTTCTAGTTCAGAAAACATATAACTAGTATCACCCTTAAAAAAAACTTTTGAAAAGTATCAAATGTACACAAAAGTACAGCAGAAAATATTATCACTTCAAAACTTCTCTTATTTTTTAAAAATATTTTATTTATTTGACAGACAGAGATCACAAGTGGGCAGAGAGGCAGGCAGGGAGAGAGGAGGAAGCAGGCTCCCCGAGGAGCAGAGAGCCCGACGTGGGGCTCGATCCCGGTACCACGGGATTATGACCCGAGCCGAAGGCAGAAGCTTTAACCCACTGAGCCACCCAGGCACCCCCAAAACTTCTTTTAATCATGACAGTTTTTAACATTTTGTTTTGAAATAATTTTAGATCTACAGAAGAGTTGCAAAGATAGTACAGTATTCTCATGTACCTTTCACTCAGCTTCCTTCAATGTTAACATCTTAGTTTACTTGGGCGGGAGGCACTTGGCTGGCTCAGTCAGTAGAGCATGGGACCCTCCATCTCAAAGTTCTAAGTCTGAGCCCTGCATTGGGTGTAGAGATTACTTAAAATAAAACTTTTTTTTTTTTCAAGATTTTATTTATTTATTTGACAAAGAGAGGGACAGCGAGAGAGGGAATACAAGCCGGGGGAGTGAGAGAGGGAGCAGCAGGCTTCCTGCTAAGCAGGGAACCCTATTCGGGGCTTGATCCCAGGACACCAGGATCATGACCTGAGCCGAAGGCAGAAACTTAACTACTGAACCACCCAGGCGCCCCTAAAATAAAAATCTCTAAAAAAAAAAGTAGTTTACTCAGATCTCACTAATTTTTCCTGTGTGTCCTTTTCCTATTCCCAGGACCAATTCAGGATACCACATGGCATTTGGTCTACATGTCCCCTTGGTGTCTTCCATCATGGGACAGTTTCTTGGTCTTTCCCTGTATTTCATGTCATTGACAGGTTTACTAGTAGTCAGGTGTTTTATAGCATGTCCCTCAATTTGGGTCTGATATTTTGTCACAGACTGAGGTGATGAATTATTTTGGAAGACTACCACAGAGGCGATGTGTGTGCCCTTGCTGTATCGTATCAGAGGTAAATACGTGGTATCAACATGATTTATTACTGGTGGATGTTAACACTGACCATTTGGTTAAGGGGGTGTTTGCCAGGTTTCTCCACTATCTGTTATTTTTCCTTTCCATACTGTATTTGTTAGAAACAAGACATAAGGGGCGCCTGGGTGGCTCAGTCAGTTGAGCGTCTGTCTTTGGCTCAGATCATGATCCCAGGATCCTGGGATGGAGCCCCACATGGGGCTTCCTGCTCAGCGGGAAGCCTGCGTCTCCCTCTGCTTGCTGCTCCCCCTGCTTGTGTTCTCTCTCTCTCTGTGTCAAATAAATAAATAAAATCTTTAAAAAAAAAAAAAAAAAAGAAGAAGACACTAAATCCAGTTCTCACTGGTGGGGGAATTAATATGTTCTACCTTCTGGAAGGAGGAGATATCAAAAAATATGTGATCATATGTTAAAACCACCAAGGAAATTTTCAGGGGGATATTTTTGAGGCTAGGCAAATATACTCTCTCTCCTTAAAGGTGTGCTTACTAATTTTAGTATTCACTGACAGACTTCCCCTACAGTGATTATTACCATGGTGTTCTAATGAGGGGTTTCTTTTCCCTCCCTTCTTCTATATTTATTTATTTTTTAAAAGGATTTTATTTTTAAGTAACCTCTACACCCAATGTGGGGCTTGAATTCACAACCCCAAGATTAAGAGTAACACACTCTACCAACTAAGCCAGCCAGGTGCCCCTACATTAATTAAAATTACTGTCTCTTTCCCCCTGTTTACCCAACCATTTATTTATAGCAAAATGGATTCGTGAATATTTACTTTATCCTTTGAGTTATAAACCAATAATATGATTTATTATGTTGCTCAAACTGTCCAATTTTGCATCCTGGGTGCTCTTTTAGGTTGGCCTCAAGGGGTCAAAGTGAGTATCATCAATGAGACAAGCCAGTATCTCATGTCTTCTATGAGACGTACTATGGACACTTCACTTCTGTGATATTCCTGCCATACATCTGTTTTTTCTTTTCTTTTTTGGGTAGTTGCTCTCTCGCACTAGAAGATGCTATGGGTTCATCTTTTATTTCCTTTACTCTAGCTGTAGATGCAATCATTTCTCCAAGTAGCCCTGGTTCCTTTCATTGGACCAAAGAAACCAAGATCTGAGCATGTATTTTATTATTTAGTAAAGTTACCCTTCTATATAGGTTAAAAAGAAATTTTTTTAATATTCCTGTTTTTCTTCCACTTGACTTTTTCCAGTCAATGCTAATTTAAAGCCTGCTAATTTATGCCAGTAACAACAGAGACACCTAGTTTTAGTTACTACTTTTAATAAAGTTATAAATGGCCTAAATGCACCTAAATGGTATCCTCCTATATAGCAAAAAAATATGATTTAAAGAGAAGAGGCACCTAGATGGCTCAGTCGGCTAAGCATCAGCTCAGGTCAGGATCTCAGGGACCTGGGGATCAAGACCTGCATCAGGCTCTGCGCTCAGCACACACTGTGCTTGGGATTCTCTCTCTCCCTCCCTACCCTACTCCATCACTCTCTAACATAAATGAACAAAATCTTAAAAAATTAAAATAAAAAACATACGGAGGAAAAAAAACTATAGCTACGCTTTTAAAATGTATGATACGTTGCAGAAAAATAATTCAAAAACATAGTATTTACAAAAAGCTTAAAAGCATGCAAAAATACTATATATACAGTTTGGAAATTTTATATACATAGTACGTAAGCATGTGAAAGAAAAAACCCACCAAATTTAGGGTACTGGTGTGGGGGTGGGGAGGTGGGAAAAAAGAAAATGATCAATGAGGAGTATACACAGGACATCAATTCTATTAGCAATGTTTTTTTTTTTTTTAGGATGAGTGGTAAATACACAGATGGTTAGTGGATTTCATAATACTTTTTTTTTTTTGAAGATTTTATTTATTTATTTGACAGACAGAGATCACAAGTAGGCAGAGAGGCAGGCAGAGAGAGAGAGAGAGAGAGAAGGAAGCAGGGCTTCCAGCTGAGCAGAGAGCCCAATGCGGGGCTTGATCCCAGGACCCCGAGATCATGACCTGAGCCAAGGCAGAGACTCAACCCACTGAGCCACCCAGGTGCCCCTTCATAATACTTTTTAAGATATAAATGAACTGGGGTGCTTGCGTGGCTCAATCAGTCTGCCTTTGGCTCAGGGATTGAGCCCTGCATCGGGTTCCCTGTTCAGCAGGGAGTGTGCTTCTCCCTCTCCCTCTGCCTGCCACTCCCATTTGTGCATGCTCTCTCTCTGTCAAATAAGTAAGTAAAATCCTAAAAAATATATATATAAACTAGGAATATTAAGAATAAGCATATGAATATCATACAGCTCATCCATACAAGAAAAGTAAAAAAAAAGTATTAATTACCACTCAAAGTAAGCTAGTTAACAGACTGATTTTTAAGTCTGGAAAGACAAAAACAGAAGAACTATTCAACTAGTACAGTTGTATAACCATAGAGTATATACAAAATCACTAAATACTAAAATGCAAAACTCAGGGTACTTAAAATCATACAGAACTTGTTATTCCAAAGAGGAAAAATGGTTGGAAACCCATAGGTGAAGGTTAAATATAGTTATGGCTAAGTGGTAACAGCTTATTAAAAGGCAGCTAATAATACAAAGAAGATATGGTGCTACAGAACAATAGAGCACATCAAGAGGACACAGGAGCCGCCCTGAAAGGATCCCCACTTGCTAAAACTGGGACAGCATGAGCTTCAAAATTACAATGGGTTCTATAAGCCCACTGGGAAGAAGAAGAACCCATGAGTCCATACCATAATAAGTAAGATCTGGTTTAGGCCAACAACATCTTAATCAAGTGACCAAAGTTAACATCACCAATGAGAAAGACCAACATCAGGTATCTTCTGTGTGGTGCACTGAGGATATCACTTCACTGATATCCTGCCAAAAATGTATAATCTGAATCTTGATTAGGAGGAAAACGGTAAACCCAAATTGAGGAACATTCCGCAAAATAAATGGCCTATATTCCAAACTGTCAGTGTCATGAAAAACAAAGGCTAAGATACATTTCACAGTAAAGGAGAATAAAGAGACAGGACAATGCAATGCAATGTGTGATCCTAGACTGGGAGGAAAACTGACATAAAAACATTGGGACAAATGGAGAAATGTGAACGTGGCATAATATCAATGTTAAATTTCTTGATTTAGTAACTATTCTGTAGTTGTGTAAGAAAATGTCCTTATTCTTGGAAAACACACTGAAATATTTGGGGGTGAAGGGGCATGATGACTGCAACTTCCTCTCAAATGGTTTAGAAAACACTGAATGTTGGCGTGTAGACATCCAAGCAGATACAGACAGAACATGTAGGCCGACGGGGCGAAACAGTAACTGGCAGGACCGGATGAAGAATACGGGGAGTTCTTCCTAAAATTTTTGCAGTATTTATGTAATTCTGA
This sequence comes from Mellivora capensis, assembly GCA_004024625.1. Classification (NCBI taxonomy): domain Eukaryota; kingdom Metazoa; phylum Chordata; class Mammalia; order Carnivora; family Mustelidae; genus Mellivora; species Mellivora capensis. Next base: position 44,857 of record PISX010003273.1, read on the forward strand.
AATTACTTCAAAATTTAAAAAGCTTACAAAAAAAAAAAAAAAAGAATGCTGTGGAAACACTGTTATCTTTTAAGATGAACGGGGGCAATGACTATGCTTTCAAAATATTCCTCTGGTGCAACATCAGACTGGTGATTATGTACCACATTAGCATAACATTAGATTTTTATTTCAAGTGATGATTCTTATCGACCATAAAAAATGTACTCTTGTGGCTTTGGCCAAAAGACTCTGGAAAACTGAAGAGACTCCTCTCGGGTGAGTAATACATACGCACTTCCCTTTACCTGAGACATCCACCTGTCATCTCCTTGAACATCTTCTGCTGCATGTGGGATAGCTGCTGGGTTTGAGTCTCCTTGGCTCATTCTATACCTGAGGGGACAAACGTCGACATCATGTTTCATTCATTAACAGGAATGTTTATTCGTTATCCCTTAAATATTACATGCTAAGTTTTAAATAGTAATTTAAGTCTCATTGTGGTTTTGCCTAGAAATGAAACAACTGGAGTTGATTTTCAGTAAACATGAGTTCTAGGACATGACTGCTTAAGTCCCATGAATATCAAGCATCCCGAAACTTCTAGAGAGGTTTGAATATCATTTAGGAATAGTGCATTACACTGAAAAAATCTGCTCCAAGTATATACTTTCATCTACATTAATTTTTTATGATTACATGTTAATGTAAGTACCAAATGACACAAGGGATTAGTCACTTAAGGGTTCAATGAAACCTGCATTAGAGCCTCTTAGGCTGTTTCGGTTAGACACTGGAAGATTGCTAAACTACAGCCATGAACAGAGTCCACTGGTTACTAAATATCACACAAGTAACTACTACAGATTGTGACAAAACTAGCCATAGGCTTTGGCACTGGTTTTTTTACAAATGTTTACTAGGTATTTTATTTTTGACAGGTATCCATTAAGAAAATGTTATTAATGACTGAGCCCAAATATAGAATCTGACAGTGGAGGAGTAAGCAAAATTCAGAAAACCTAGAAATGCTAATCTAGAAAGACAAAGACACCAGACTGTTTTCAATCAACTCTAGAGAACACATACTAGAGACATCAGGCTCAAGAAATCACTTGACATATACAAAGGACAATGAAAAACAGAAAAACATCTGGGGGTTTGTGGTTTAAAGAAAAGCGGACCACTCTCTTTCCCTTGCTATCATCAAATACAGCTAAGCTTTCTCTGAAAGAGGATTGAGTTCTATTCATTCAATAAGTATTTACTGAGTAAACAAAACACGCTAGATTGCCAAAGCAGTAATTTTTGAGAATCAGAAAGTAACAAAGCTTGAAATGTGAAAACAGACCTTCATTCATGAAAAATACATTACAGAAGTAAACCCATGTTTTAACACTAACTATGCAAACCAATTAGTTCCACTCTAAATGATACTAGGTCTAAGAAAATTAAGCTTAGGGTTAAGCCTGTATCTAACTGGAAATGTAAAACACCATCCATACCCTGCGTACAGATCTTCCTCAACTTACATTAGGGACTACATCTGGATAAATCCATTGTAAGTTGAAAATGTCCTAAATCGGGGCACCTGGGGCTCAGTTGGTTAAGTGTTGCACTTTGGATTTTAGCTCAGGTCGTGATGTCAGGGTCCTGAGACTGAACCCTGTGTGGGCTCCAGGATCAGCAGAGTCAGCCTGAGATTCTCTCCCACTCCCTCTGTCCCTCTCCCTACTTGCATGCTCTCTCTCTAAAATATAAATAAGTATATCTAGAAAAAAAGAAAGAAAAATCCCAAGTGAAAAATGCATTTAATACACCTAACCTACCAAATAGTATAAACTAGCTTACCTGAAATGTGCTCAAAACACTTAAATTAGTCTACAACTGGGCAGCATCATCTAACACAATAACCTATTTCACAACAGAGCACTGAATATCTCATAGAACTTACTGAAGACTGTACCGGACATGATAATCAGAACGGCTGTCCCTGTATTGGATGTTCACCCTCATGGTCACGTAGCTGACTGGGAGCTTGGGCTCACTGGGACTGCCCTGCATCACCAGAGGATCTTACTGCATGTCCCTAACCCAGGAAAAGATCAAATTTCCAAACCCTGTCCTAGGCATGTAGAATGGGGGACCATCCGGCCTAGGTGTGGGGGGCGGGTCACGTGTGGGGTAGGTGTCTTTATGAAAATCACTTGTGACTGACAAAGAATAACCAGCCCCTAAAAGGAAGGATTTAAGTTTCCTGGTTAGCTCTATAAAAGACCAACCCTAAAGGCCCTCCTTGGCAACCTTGTCCAGACCCTTCTCACTCTTGAGAGCTTTTCCTGTATCTTCACTTAATAAACTTCTATGGCTTTACTCCCAGCAGCCCCCCCGCAAAAGATCAAACTTCAAAAGTGAAATATGGTTTCCACTGAATGCACACGGCATTTACACCACTGTAAAGTCAAAATGTCATTAAGTAGAACCCTTATTAAGTCGGGGACCATCTGTATGTATGTATTTCTTTAGATTACTAAAATTTCCAACTATCAGGAAATAATAGCCATCTGAAGGACTATATATGCCATGTTTTATAAGTACCACTTCCAATCCTTGCAAAACGAAAAAAAACAAGGCTTGGATAATTTAGCTAATTTGTGCAGTAAGTGAACAAAGTCAGGTTTGCTTGACCCCAGTAACAACACATCTGGCCCCCTAATCACAAAGCAGTGCATGCTGACTCCCTAAAGAGGTCTTGTATCTAACCGTTTCACCCAGACAACATAAATTACCTGGAGCTAAAAACATCATATAAAATACAAGAATTGGGAAGAACCGCAAGATGAATTTGTATAGCTCCAATCAGATTATGGTTATCTGATTGAGGCTTCATTGCCTGTGAAAAGTATGGGAAAATTAAAAGATGCCTAAAGGAAAAAGAAAAAAATGACTAAAGGGGATTAAAACAAAGTCACATAGAAACATTTAACTTTGGGGCCACGTGGGTGGCTTGGTCACTTAAGGGTCTGCCTCCGGCTCAAGTCATGATCCCCAGGTCCTGGAACAGAGCCCCAAGTCAGGCTCCCTGCCCCGCAGGGAGCCTGCTCCTTCCTCTCCTCCCCTCTTGTTCTCTCTCTCACTATGTCTGTCTGTCTGTCTCTCTCTCTCAAATAAATAAATAATAAAATCTTATTTTAAGATTTATTTATTTGTGAGAGAGAGTGCATGCATACACAGGGAAAGCAAGAGAGAAAATTCAGCAGAGTTCCTGCTGAGCTCAGAGCCCACTTGGGGCTCAATCTCATGACCCCAAGATCATGAACCTGAGCAGAAACCAAGAGTCGGACCCTTAATCAACCCAGGGGCCCTGCTTTTGTTTTTAGACTAAGAAAACATTCTATATGTTCTATACAGAAGTTTCTTTGGGTCTAAGTTCAATTCTAGATTGAAGTCTGGCTATTCAGGTTAAATGTGACATGGTGCCTAATAGTAGTTTTAATTTTAAAAAAAGCTTTCTTTCCTGCTGTTCAAGCAGCTGTATTAGCCTTAAGACAGACTAGGGGCAAAAAAGTTTTCCCACCTTATGGATTTCAAAATTACATATATAAGAAAGAGAGCAACAAACAACTTCACTTTCCACTAATTCAAAAGGCTATTTCTTAAATTTTTAAGTAGATTTTTTTTCTTTCCCTTTTATAAAAGGGGGGAGGGACAGAGGGAAAGGAGGAGAATCTTTTTTTTTTTTTTTAAAGATTTTATTTATTTATTTGACAGAGAGAGAGAGATCACAAGTAGGCAGAGAGGCAGGCAGAGAGAGAGGTGGGGAAGCAGGCTCCCCGCTGAGCAGAGAGCCTGATGTGGGGCTCGATCCCAGGTCCCTGGGATCAGGACCTGAGCCAAAAGGAGAGGCTTTAACCTACTGAGCCACCCAGGCGCCCCGAGAATCTTTTTTTTTTTTTAATTAATTTACTTTATTTTTAAAAAGATTTATTTATTTGACAGAGAGAGAGAAAGTGGGGGAAGGGGTGAGGGGAAAGAGGGAGAGAGAGAATCTCAAGCAGATTCCCTGCTGAGCAGGGAACCCAGCCTGGGCTGGATCCCAGGACCCTGAGATCATGACCTGAGCTGAAACCAAGAGTTGGATGCTCAACCCACTGAGCCACCTAGGCATCCCTTAATTTTGAAAAACCCAACTATTTCATTAGTTTGCTCTCATTTGTTTTCCTGCCTGGAGACACTTAACATATTCGGTATTTCTGAGGTAAAAGTTAACTGACACAAAATTAACTGAGAGACTACTACTGAAATAGAGAAAAATAATCTGTCCTACTTTCACTATATGAATGTATAACTGAAACTACTGTTCCTGGGGCGCCTGGGTGGCTCAGTGGGTTAAAGGCTCTGCCTTCAGCTCAGGTCATGATCCTAGGGTCCTGGGATTGAGCCCCACATCGGGCTCTCTGCTCTGCGGGGAGCCTGCTTCCTCCTCTCTCTCTCTCTGCCTGCCTCTCTGCCTACTTGTGATCTCTGTCCAATAAATAAATAAAATCTAAAAAAAAAAAAAAAAAAAAAGAAACTACTGTTCCTGGGGATTGTTGTTAAAGAACAAGAAAGAGTGACAAACTACAAATATAAGGGACCTTCATTATCTCTCACCACTTAAAAGATAAAATGTGGGCACTTCAACTTCATTTCGGTTCTTGGGATACAATATTCAGATCATTTATTTATTTATTTATTTGACAGACAGAGATCACAAGTAGGCAGAGAGAAAGGCAGAGAGAGAGAGGAGGAAGCAGGCTCCCCACTGAGCAGAGAGTCCCATGCGGGGCTCGATCCCAGGACCCTGGGATCATGACCTGAGTCAAAGGCAGAGGCTTTAACCCACTGAGCCACCCAGGTGCCCCACAATATTCAGACCTTGAAAAGCTTAAAGAATTTTGACAAACTGGAAGGTGTCTAGAGGAAAGGAGTCAAGCTGGTAAGAAACTGAAAGCCTGTCTTAGAAACAGCTAAATGAAATAGGTATGTTTATAATCTGAAGAAAAACTGGTTAGGGAAGAGGAAGACAAGACATAAATATCAAACTATTTGAAGATCACTAGGAGAAGATATTAAACTTATTTTGCATGTCCCCAAATAGGAAACTAGGGCCAGTGGACAGAGTGTGCAGTTAGACAAATTTCTAACAAGTATGACTACAAAATGACATGGCCTGTCTCTCACAGTAGATTACCCCAATGGAGAGTCAAAGGGAGGTAAGCTGAACCCCTAACAAGAAAGCATAAAGTGAACTAATGCAAATGAGTAAAGACTGGTCCGGATTGGCGGTGCCCAAACATCTTTAATATTCTAGAATCTTTTTGAAATGTGTCCTACTATATATTTACTTACAAAGTAAACATATGAGCTACTGTTAATCTATACATTAAGTATTAGTAAAGTTTACTTTTTCCTTTTACATAAAAAATAAATGTAAAAAGAAGTTCTAAATTATTTCCTGTATTCCAATGATTCATCTTCTGTAATCCCCAGGGAGTGCACGTACTCTACTTTCAAGACCAATCGTCTATTTAAGTTCTAAAATCTTTATGGATCTAGGATTCAATTTACTAACATGGATTTTCAGAGTTCCTCCAACAGGTAAATAACTGTTGTAAAATAATAATCACAATTAAAATTAAGAACTTACTATTTACAAGACACTGTGCTAAGTGCTTTATTTTTTTATTGATTTTACTTATTTGAGAGAGAGATAGAGAGAGAGAGAGACACCTCACACAAGCTGAGAGAGCAGCAGATAGAGGGAGAGGGAGAATCAGGCTCCTAGCTGAGCAGGGAGTCCGACCTAAGGCTGGATCGTGGGGGCATCATGACCTGAGCGAGGGTGGGCAGACACCTAACCAACTGAACCACCCAGGCGCCCCAGCGCTTTGTTATCTTAATAAAATTGAAGCTCAGTGGGATTTAAAGAACCTGCTCCATGACAGGGAGAGCTGGAACCGAAACTCAGAGTGATATACCTCCAAAGCCTATCATTCTTGAGCAAAGGATGTTAGACTCTATATAGAAAAGACATGATAAATTCTCATTTACTAATGTGATTCACTTATATACCTTATCATTACTAACCAAATTTAATGGCATCCTGATACCCTGAACAAAACACTTTCGTGTAGGTACTAAACTTCTTCATGGGCAAAATGAAGAAATAGGGACAGAGAAACGGAGGGAAAAGATGTCACTTGTCAGAGGCTACCAGGCAGATAGAATTGAGATAAGATTGCAAAATATTCCCAATTAGGTAGTCTTCTTTTTTTTCCTAAACTATGAATACAATGTCATCCTTCGTCCTCAACAAGGGCAAAGTATCTGAGCATAAATTTGCTTCTTTGGGCCTTCAGACACTTGGATTTTGTATTGTTTTGCCAAATCAAATTCTCAAAATACAAAATAGCTTTCAGTTTTACTGATGACTATGGCTTGGTAACATCCTAGAAGAGCAAGTAAAGAAAAACAGCCATGAGCCCATGCAGTCTCCTACGAACAAAGCTAGAAATGCATCATCTAGGGATCTATGCATTTAGAAGATTCAAATTTGGGAGTCAAATAAAGTAAACTGCTGTATTCTTTATAAGAGAAATGAAGAATGATTCAGGAGCTATCCAGAGTACAGCCTGTGATAGGACACAAAAACCTGAATGATTTTGGGTTTCCTGCCTCAGAGCAATACCGTACACAGCAGTACTGTGAACAGTGAGCCTGTAATCAGTAACATAATAAAAAAAAGTACCGGGACGCCTGGGTGGCTCAGTTGGTTAAGCGGCTGCCTTCGGCTCAGGTCATGATCCCAGCGTCCTGGAATCGAGTCCCACATCGGGCTCCTTGCTTGGCAGGGAGCCTGCTTCTCCCTCTGCCTCTGCTGCCACTCTGTCTGCCTGTGCTCGCTCGCTCTCTCTCCCTCTCTCTGACAAATAAATAAAATCTTAAAAATAAATAAATAAATAAAACCTTCTAAAAAAAAAAAAAAAGTACCAACAGGGAGGTGGATTCTAACTCCCATCTCACCTTCCCAATTCATAATAATCCCTTTGGGGGGATTATTTCAAGTCACTAACTTCTGATCACAAACAACAGGTTCAGCTAGAGAAACCAAGTAGAATGGAGATAAAGGTCTGAAGAACAAAAGTTTCCTTAATTTACCAGGACAGACTATCCCAGGAAATCTCTAATTGTCCATTAAAATATAAATTCTTCAGAAAAATGAGGAGTAAGCAACTTGCGCACCATTTCCCAATTTTCCTGTATTTTCTATCTTCTTTCTACCTTAACTAGGACTGTGACAGTGAGCACCAGAATTTCCAGATACTTATACCAGTATGTGGTGTAGCCGGTGTAGCGTGTTTAATCAGAAACCAGTTCCAACAACAAAGAAATATAAATTCTCAAGCTCAGCTGGATCTTTAGTTTAACCAGGAAACAGAAGGAGGAGAAAAGTTGCACTAAGAATTAAAAGATTTAGACTGTGTCCACTCTGACCCAAGACTCTTCATTCTGTTTCAGAGGGAGTTGGCAGGGTTACTCTGAAAGGGAAAAAAGCCTCATCCAGAATGCCCTGCCTCAGTGGGCTGGCGGGTGGGTCCAGGGGTTCCAGCACATCCATAATTTATTATCAAATGCCCGCCCAAGCCAACAAATTAAAGCACAATGATTTCCTACTCCTCCCCTGCTCCCCCACAAGGAGGCAACCTTTATATCAGAACAATGTGCCCAGGAGAATCTAAAGACCCAAGGCTTATCCAGGGCAAAGCTGTATTCAAATGCTCAGGAGAGACAATACTCTATTTTTTGCTCCTCCTTTCTCCACACCTTTATCCCCCTCGCCCCAATTCAAAACTGTACAAAATGAGATCCTAGAGTGGGTGCAGATGATCTTCCCTTTCTCTGCAGACACGCTCTAAAAAAGAGGCCAGAGCTTGAAGTGTTTGCTTTTCTTAAGGTTTGTGCTTCAATCATGGAAAACAACGCAGGCTTGAGAGCTATGAGAAGCAGAACAGTGAGTCACCACCATGCAACGGGTATATCGCGAACCTGCAGGCCAGAAAGTCTCCATCTGGTATGGTGAATGGCCATGGACGGACCTGGTAAAAAGCACCTGCGAAAATCTGGCCATTGGCCTTTTCAAGCAGCTGGCTGACCTTGGGCAAATCTCCAACCCTGGCTGGGCCTCGTCTCTAAAATGAGGTGCTGGACTACACGGCCCTCTAAGAAACAATCCCTTCGGAGCCGTGACAGTCGGCGGGTTTTTGAACACATTAGACGAAACGGAGAAGTTTCTAAAGAGTTGACATTTTTCAACAAAAGGGGGAGGAAAAAGTGCCCAGTCAACAAACCACCGAGTAACGGGTCTCTCCCGCGTTAAAGGCCTCTCCCGCAGGGGGAAAGGAAAGGGAGGGTCAGAGGTTTGGGCGCGGGGATGGAGGGAAGAGGCAACAGCTGAGATGGGAGGCAGAAGAGTTGTTACAAACGGGGCTGGCGGCGGCGAACCGCCGGCCACAGCGAGGTCGGGTGCCGAGAGGCCTGTTCGAGGGAGGTGGGCCGGGAAGGGACTGCCGCCCCGACGCCCCGCCACCCAATCCCTCCCCCGGGAAAGGCGGGTGGAGACGGCGGCTAGCGGCCCAGCCCAGTGGGCAGGTTTGGGGGTGGGGTGCCAGTGGGAGGCTCTAAGGGGGGCGGCGAGCGGTCCGGGGGGTGCCGGGGACAGTGCGGGCGGCTGGGGAAGCAGCGCAGGGCCGCGGAGAAGACGCGCGCCCGCGCGCGAGGCCCCCCAAGGGTCGGCGGGGAGGGGGGAGGTGGCGGGGGGGAGGGGCCCGCACAGTGGGGGAGGGGAGGTCGCGGGCCTCTCACAATAACAAATCGCAGGCCCTTCCGACCCCCACCTCTAAGCCGCCGGTTTCCCGCGACCCTGGCTGCACTCACTCAGGCAGAGGGTCCGTGCGGGCCCCAAGCGGCTGCGGCGTCGGCGGGTGGCGCGTCTGTCGCTCGCTCAGTCCCGGCGGCCCCGCTCCGGCGCGTCCCTCCTCGGGCCCCAGCACCAGCAGCAGCGCCCCCACTTCCGGTTCCCCTGCCACTCAAGCAAATGGCTTCCGGAAGTCCCGCCTCATCCTGCGCGGCCTCCGCGTGGCTCGTCGCTGCCCGCCTTCCCTATCTGCGGGCGCTCGCTGCAGGCGCCCAGGTGCTTTGCCACGCCCCGCGAGGTTCCCCGCATTGTTCTCTGCCCTGCCCTCTTTTTGCACACAGTCTGCATGAGGTGCCGACTATCTTTCGTGCGGCTGCATCCTTCAATCCTGCGTGAATGTCGCCGCGGAGTGGAGATGGCATTCGGGACAATGTGGCATGACCTCACACTGACGCCATTCCTCTCTCACCCAGCCAACCTGGCTTCTTTTCTCCACCCCGTGGAATAAACCAGATTGCTGCAACTGGGAGGGAAATAGGGCCCCAAGGTTAATGAGACAGTCTTACATTATGAGCGGAATTTCTGTTTCTGTGATGAATGCACGGATGTGGGGGGGACCGCCTCTTAAGGTGAAACCACAGGGGGCTGGCGAGTCCTTTCCTTAACAATCCATCCAGTTTAAGGGAAGACACCCATATGCAAAGTCAACACTAAAAAGAGTACTTGCTAAATGCTATATTAATGCGGACCTATAAGAGTAGAGAAGGAGGGCGAAAGATGGACGCAGACTTATGGCATCGAGACGTTTGGTAGAGCACAGCCCTGAGCTGGCCCTTTAAGGCTGGACAGACCTCATTCAAACCTACGCCAGGTAGTAGGTAGAGCCTTCCAGCGCTCTGAAATGGGGGGGGGGGGGGGGCGCAAGGGGGTGCACGGTAATTTTCTGACAAAACCTGTTACGAATACTATAAAAATCAAGATATATCAAATTGTTTTTCAGCTTGCCTGTGTTGTCAAGTGATACTACACTTAACAGGCGTGTAAACCCCCAAAAATTGCGTCCTTGTATAGGATGATTTTTACATTGCTAATTTACCTTGGAATTTTCTTGTAGATGTTCACAACACTGTATAGCACACCAATAGGTGCTCAGTAAATGTTTGCTGTTTTAAGGGTTATATTGAAAAGAATTCATGTTTGGGCAACTCAAGAGGCAGCCCTGGAATATGTTGATAACAGAAGAGAAACAGCTTGAATTATTCTCAGGGGCTAAATCCACAGAATCTGGCATTTCCCCAATTGTAACACTCAACACACTTTAATGTAATTACTACTTTAATACTCTGTCTTCACTGCTATAGTGTGAGCTCTTAGGGAGCAGGGACTGTGTTCTTTGGATTCCCAGCACCTGGCATGGTGCCTCATTCACAGTAGGTATTAAATATTGCTAAATGAGGAACGAATGATCAAGGGTCCATTTTGTGCTGGGGTGGAACCCCTGGCCTCTCTCCCCGCCTTCTTGTTTTCAGCTTTTTAATTAAGAAACATAAACAAGGGAGGTGTACCCCCCTAGGAAATACTAGACGTGGTTAAACTAGCTTCTGCAAATATTAAAATACCTTTACAGCTCAGGCAGTTTTTGTGTTTTGGCAAAATCTCAATGTCACAGAACCCTGAGATCTATGAAGAGCCTGTTTCCTGAATTTGTCTGTTTTTAGCTTTCTAAATAGATCATTTTCAAAAACAGGCAAGTGGTAAAGTGGAAAGGAGCCTGAACTAGGCTTCAGGGGGCCCTGGGGTCTTATCTGCAGGCTACTGCTGTTTTACTTTTCAAGCCTTTGTTTCTTAGTCTGTAAGATAAAAAAGAATGGACTAGATGATCGCTAAGGTCCTTTTTAGCTCTAAATTTCCACCTTCCCCCAGTCACATTCAGGAATATAATTCTTTTTTTTTTTTTAAGATTTTATTTATTTATTTGACAGAGAGAAAGAGATCCCTAGTAGGCAGAGAGAGGGAGGGGGAAGCAAGCTCCCGACATGGGGCTTGATCCCAGGACCCTGAGATCATGACCTGAGCCAAGGCAGAGGCTTAACCCACTGAGCCCCCCAGGCGCCCCACAGGAACATATTTCCGGTGGCATCCCCATCCTATCTCACTCCTCCTCACTTCCCACACACAAGCTCCCCTTTCCCGGAAGGTCCCATTCAGAGTGTGTTTTCCAAATAGTTGGTGAAGGTAAAAACAACTTTTCTGACTATGACACAGATAGATTGAAAACTATCCAGAGAGCTTGTGCTTCAAGTTGTTTTTCCATGAACAATGATGGGTTTTATGAATCCATCCAGATTCTTTAGTCTGGTTTCCCTATTGATTAAATGCCACCCTAAAGGGAGAAAATATATAAATCCTGACAAAATATCTGTGGACTGATTGGAGTCCTCAAAGGGGCAAAAGTAAAGGGGACCTAATGTAAACCTAGGACTTTAAGAATGGTAAGCGTCAAAAGTGGCCCAGAACTTAGGAGACTGTTTGGCATTCCATTAGTTACAGTAATGAAACTGGGAGGTTTCAGAGGACCTGGCATTTCAGATGTGAAAAGAAGGAGGGAAAGCTATGTGGCCTGAGAATGGACACGTGGCGTGAATTCAGGGAATTTCTGTGGGTAGAAGCCAAGATCAGATGGTTTATAAAAAGAGTTTTTAAAAAGTGTTGTGCATTGTTGGGATGCCTGGGTGGCTCAGTTGGTTAAGCGGCTGCCTTCGGCTCAGGTCATGATCCCAGCGTCCTGGGATCGAGTCCCACATCGGGCTCCTTGCTCAGCAGGGAGCCTGCCTCTCCCTCTGCCTCTGCCTGCCTCTCTGTCTGCCTGTGTACTCTTCTCTCTCTCTCTCTCTCTCTCTGACGAATAAATAAATAAAATCTTAAAAAAAAAAAAAGTGTTGTGCATTGTTAAAACAACATTAAAAAATGTTTTAACCTAAGAAAGCAAATTTGCTTACACCCTCACAAATAAATACATTTTCATTTCCCACAATAACCATACATTTCCTAATTTCTTAATTTAAACATTTCTTAAATTTAAAATCTCTGGGGTTAGGCCAAATGTTAGAAATACAGTAAAAAAAAAAAAAAAAAAATATATATATATATATATATATACACACAGTATTGGGACGCCTAGGTGGCTCAGTTGGTTAAATGTCTGCCTTCAGCTCAGGTCATGATCCAGGGGTTCTGGGATCTAGTCCTGGGTCATTGAACTGAGTCCCATGGCAGGCTCCCTGCTCAGCCAGGAGTCTGCTTCTCCCGCCTGCCTGCCTCCCCACCTCATTTGTGCTCTCTCTCTCCCTGACAAAATATTTAAAAAATATATACAGTATTACAAGAGCATTTTTGCTTCCACCACTAACAATTTTTAATTTGTCACGGTCTTATTTTTATAAACAACGTGTGTGTGTATGTTTTTGTATCAATACAAACTCATGAATTGAAACTGAAATACATTTGCTGTGTGTTATTCCACTGCAATTATTAAGGTTATAGATAACCCTATTGTCCCAGGTTTAGGAGGGGGGAAAGGACACTATTCAAGTTGCCTGAGTCATTCTGACATGACCAAACATTGATCTGTTTTCTGCCATTTTAGTTTTTTGCCTTTGCTACAATTTCATAGAAATGGAATCATACAGTAGGTACTCTTTCATTTCTGGCTTCTTCTGTTTAACATATTTTTGAGATTTGTCTGTGTTGTTGTATGTATTCTTCTTTATTGCCAAATAGTATTTCGTTGTATGGCCATTCTACAATTTGCTTATCCAGTCAACTATTAAGAACATTTGGTTTGTTTCTAGTTTTGCTAATTATGAATAAGATGAAAGTTCATATAGAAGTCTTTGTAAAGGTATGTGTTTTCACTTTTTTTCTGATAAACATTTAGGAACAGAACTGCTAGTTAAATTGCAAGTGCATGTTTCCCATTGTAACAAACTGCCCAACTGCTTTTCATAGTGATTTTTCATCTTATACCCCCCGCAAGCAGTGTGTGAGAGTTCCAGTTGTTGTGGATCCTTGACAACACATGATATTGTCAATCTTTTTACTGTTAATGGGTGGGTAGGTGGTGATATCTCACTGTGATTTTATATTTATTTATTTTTAAGATTTTATTTATTTATTTGACAGAGAGAAACACAGCAAGAGAGGGACACACAAGCAGGGGGAGTGGGAGAGGGAGAAGCAGGCTTCCCCCTGAGCAGGGCGCCCGATGTGGGGCTCAATCCCAGGACCCTGGGTTCATGACCTGAGCTAAAGCCAGACGACCAACAACTGACCCACCCAGGCACCCCCTCACTGTAATTTTAATTTGCATTTCCCTGATTATTAATAAAATATTAAGCATCTTTTCATATTCTTTTTGGCCACTTACAGTATCTTTGCCCCAACAGTATCTTTCAAAGAACAAAATTTTTAACTTTGACAAAGCACAATTTATCTTTTTTTTTTTTCATTTATAGTTTGTGTTTTTGTGTCCTATTTAAGACATCTTTGGGGCACTTGAGGGGCTCAGTTGGTTAAGCCTCTGTCTTTGGCTCAGGTCATGATCCCAGAGTCTTGGGATCGAGGGCCTGAATCAGGTTCCCTGCTCAGCGGGAACCTGCTTCTCCTTCTCCCACTGCTGCTCCTCCTTGTACTCTCTCTCTCTCTGTGTCAAATAAATAAATAAAATCTTTTTAAAAAAAGGAAAGAAAGAAGTCTTTGCCTACGATTACAATGAATTTCTTCTGTTTTCTTCTAAAAGTTTTTATAGCTTTAGTATTTCAGATAGTAATCCTTTTTTTGGTATTTTTTTATTAAATTTTTTTTATAAACAAGTAATCCTTTTTTAAAAAAATTTTAAATTTATTTATTTGACAGAGATCACAAGTAGGCAGAGAGGCAGGCAGAGAGAGAGGAGGAAGCAGCCTCCCTGCTGAGCAGAGAGCCTGATGTGGGGCTCGATCCCAGGACCCTGAGATCATGACCGGAGCGGAAGGCAGAGGCCTAACACACTGAGCCACCCAGGCACCCCTAAAAGCTGCATATTCTTAAAGGCAATGTTCACGTCATCGACATGACATTTTCTTCAGCTCAGTAGATACTTACTGAATGCTCACTCTGTGCCAGGCGTACTGCTAACCCATGCGGAGAAAAGATGAACAGGGTAACAACCTCCCCTCAAGGAACTCATGGTGTAGTCATAGATATGGTCTGCTTGGGATTCTCTCTTTTCCTCTGCCCCTCCCTGCCGCTCTCGTTCTCTTTCTTTCTAAAAGAAATAAATAAATCTTTTTAAAAAATGTGCTTTTGCGTGTGGAACTTGACCCACCATCGGTCACTCTCTCCTTGGGTTTATTTCCTCTCCCCTGACTCTGAAGGTGGACATAGTCTACCCAACTTCCCTTCGAAGTCACTTCCCAAGAAAAGCCGCAAGACCTTTCCACTTTGCAGATCTTACTGCAAAACCACGAAAAGAAAGCTGACAAGAGATAAGTAAACTAACTCGGAGAAGAAAGTGACAGAGGTGAATTTCATAGTTTGTATGGAAAGAGTGCTTGGTGATTAGTTTGACTGCCTCTATGATGGGCTTGGGACCCTCAAAGACTTCTGTCTTGGCTTTTATTGTTGAAGAATGGGCTTCCTGGGCGCCTGGGTGGCTCAGTGGGTTAAGCCACTGCCTTCGGCTCAGGTCATGATCTCAGGGTCCTGGGATCGAGTCCCACATCGGGCTCTCTGCTCAGCAAGGAGCCTGCTTCCCTCTCTCTCTCTGCCTGCCTCTCTGTCTACTGTGATCTCTCTCTGTCAAATTAAAAAAAAAATCTTTAAGAATGGGCTTCCCTAACACTGCTCCCCAGCTTCTCCAATCCCCCCACACCACTTTTTTTTTTTTTTGTTAAGGTTGCTTGATTCCACATCTGAGCTACCCTCCTCACAGTTCACTGAGCTGTATCATAATTATTTAACACCTGCCTCTGGCCCTTCCTTTTAATTTCCCTGGCTAAGCATAGGCCAGGAGAAGATCTTTCTCCTTCCTTCCCATCTTTCTCTCTTCCATCCCTAAGCCCCCAAATGCTCTGGTGCCAGGCATTCAGTCCACGATCATCGTGGTTTCCTTCTACTGTAAACTCTTGGGACTCCTGGGCTCTAAGTCTACGCTACAGTGACTTGCTCTCTTTCCCTCTTAAAGTCCAGTTTCCTTATTGTGGCTTTGTTCTCTGCTCCTTTTTAGGTCTCTAACTGCCTCCCCAGCGTCATCTCCTACTCCCCAAATCCACCCATGCCTCAGGCAGACCCCACCGCTCATTTTCCCATGTCTTTGCTCTGGCCATCTTCTACCTTGACTGTCCTTTCCCCCATCCTCTAGCCATGGAAATCCTATTTCTCCTTAAAGCCTTGCTCAGTTCTTTTTTCTTTTTTTTTTTTAAGATTTTATTTATGTGACAGAGAGAGATCACAAGTAGGCAGAGAGGCAGGCAGAGAGAGACAGGGGGAAGCAGGCCCCCCCAGCTGAGCAGAGAGCCCAATGCCGGGCTCGATCCTAGGATCCTGGGATCATGACCTGAGCCGGAGGCAGAGGCTTAACCCACTAAGCCACCCAGGTGTCCCCCTTGTTCAGTTCTAATAGCCCTTCCTCTGTACGGCTTTCCCTGCTTCCTCAGCTAGAAGGAACGTGAATTGGTGACAGTCCCCTGCTCTGGGGGCTCGGGATCTCTTTCTTCATGAAAAGGCTATATCATGTTATGTAGGTAAGGACCTGATTCTCAGAAAGGTGTCACGTTGGATAGCTACTTGCTAAAATATTTTATCTAAGGTATTAGTTAGCTGATAAAGTTTAACTTAGGAATATGTGATATAGGCAACTACAGTAGACAGACTATATCACTGGGAGTCAGGAGGCCTGGATTTGAATCCCAGCTCTGATTCATCCTTCCTTCCTTCTTCCCAAGGAAGAAGGCCACCCTGGCCAGGTGACGCCAGGCCCTAGAGTCCCTACTAAATGCACACGGAAATCACTAAAAGACTTTAAGGAAAGTGTAGGAAGATCCAATTTCTCTTTTGGGAGTGTTTTGTTTTGTTTTGTTTTTTGTTTTCTGTTGTTGTTGTTTTTTTTTTAATATACTTAGCATTTACCATTTTAACCATTTTTAGGTGTACAGTTCAGGGGCATTAAGTACATCCCCATTGTTGTGAAATCATCCCCAAACTTGTTCATCTTCCCAAACTGCCATTCTATAAAACAATAACTCTTTATTCTCCCAGCCACCTACCCCAGCCAACATCAACCACCATTCTACTTTGTTTCTCTGAATCTGACTATGCAAGGTGCCTCCTACATAAATAGAATCATATAGTATTTATCCTTTTGTGTCTAGCTTTTTCACTCAGCATAATACCTCTGAGGTTCATCTATGTTGAAGCTTGTGTCAGGATTTCTTTCCTTTTGGGGCACCGGGGTGGCTCAGTGGGTTAAGCCTCTGCCTTTGGCTCAGGTCATGATCCCAGGGTCCTGGGATGGAGCCCTGCATCGGGATTTCTGCTCGGTGGGGAACCTGCTTCCCCCTCCCTCTCTGCATGCCTCTCTGCCTACTTGTGATCTCTCTCTCTGTCAAATAAATAAATAAAATCTTTTTAAAAAACTCCCTAAAAAAAAAAGAATTTCTTTCCATTTTAAGGCTGCGTAATATTTTGTTGTATGTATATACAACCCCCCCCCAATATTTTGTCTAGTCATTCAATCATTCATGGACAATTGGGTTGTTTCCATCTTTTAGCTATTGTGATTAGTGCTGCTATGAATGTACAAATATCCATTTAAGTCCCTGCCTTCAATTCTTTTGGATATATACCCAGAAGTGGAAATGATGGATCACGTAGTGATTCTTTTCTTTTTCTTTTTTTTTTTAAGAGTTTTTAATAATAGCATGAAAGGGAAACAATATATAAGACAATTGCTGCTACAGAGTGTCTCTGCCTGTAGGCCTCTCGAAGGACAGAGCTGGGGAAGAAACATACCGGTACTGACATGTATACACAAGGAGTATCACTGTCTGTCCACGTATCTACTGGTACCTATACGGAGTTAAACATAAGTTCACTCTGATATCTCCCACTATGACCCAGTGGCATATGGTTCATTCTAGTTTACTGCCCTTTCTTCTCCATAACCTCTCACTCCAACAGCGAGAAACCTGGTTCCCACCATCTGCCATCCACATACTTACTTGCTCATTCCCAGTATACTTGTATGGTAGTTTAAGGATTGTTAACCCATACCTCTAAAGTAAGCGACTTTAACTAAAGGGCAAAGCGTACATATAGTTCCTTTTGTCTTTTGTCTTATGGTCTAGAGTCCCCAAAGTTTTTAAGGCAACACCTCTTTTTCCCCACCCCCTTCTGTGAAATTATGTCACTTATAATACAGTTCAATTCTTTTGTCCCAACCTGCATTCCATTCTAGGATTTTTCTGTCCTTCTTGGTGATTTTCTTAAGTTTGCATACATTAAGATGCACTGTTTGTGTTATAAAGTCCTACTGGTTTTGACAAATGGTGTCATGATCAATATATCCTTTTCATTCATAAACAGTGTGAGAAAAAGTAAAATGAAAGTGAGCAAGGGAACAGGACAAGGAAGAAGCAAATAGGTGTAAATTATTGGCAAAGTTCCACTTTTTAAGTTAGGCACTAAGGTCATTACATAAATAATAAACAAATAAATAATAGATAAGACCACACATGGACCAATGTTAGTAGGTACATATATACCAAGGATTATAAGTTATGATTATGATCAAATTGTATGGATTTTCTACCTCCATCAAGGTGAAAAGGGGCCATCTGGCATCCACAGAATTTTTAATTGAAAAGGTCAAAAACTGCCAACAGTTCCTTGATGGATGAGGCGATGAATAAAATGCGGCATATACATACAATGGAACATTATTCAGCCTTAAAAGGAAGGAGAATACAGATGAACCTTGAGGACATGATGCTAAGTGAGATAAGCTGGTCACAAAAGGACAAATGTTGCATGATTGCCTGGAGTCAAATTCACAGAGGCAGAAATTACAACAGTGGTTGCCAGCAGGTGGGTGGGAGGTGCAATGAGGAGTTAATGTCTAACAGGTACAGAATTTCCGCTGAGGGAGATGAGAAAGTTCTGGAGATGGATCGTGGTGATGGCTGTACAACAATGTGACATGTACTTAGTGCCACAGAACCCTACACTTAAAGATGGTTAAAATGGTACATTTTATGTTATATGTATGTTATCACCGTGAAGAAGAAAAGGCAAAGACCGAAGAAACAGGATTGCTATTCCCTAACAGGGGAGTCAGAGTGAGCTGCGTGTGGGAATTAAAACAAGGTCTCCTTGAGTTCTTTACCCCATCATCAAGAGTGAAGAAGGGTCCCTGCCCTGGCTCATGAACCCAACTAAGAGCACACATCTCTCTGGTCTTCTGTCCCATCAGGCATCAAAGAGAGAGTCCCTACCTCCAGACTAACCCCTGGTTTCCTGAGAAATCTCAGCTTCTTCAACAGGTGTCAAGTGGAGTCTGCATCTGGTATGAATTTGCCTCTCCCCCAACAGGGCCAAGAGTGAACCTGAATACTCGAGAACCTGACCATGACCTTTCCTCTCCCTCAGGCCTTCTACCTACATCATCGGAAGACAAGAGGAGACATGAAGGGGACTGAGAAGTCAACATCCATAGACTCCCTTGCCTCCATTAACGAGTGTGGACAATGATGCCCACGTATCCACTCCCTCCTAGTCCCCAACAACATTCAACTGACTTGAACTTCTGTCTTGAATCCGTTAGAACTAATTTCATGATGTCCTCTACCTCTGTTTATATCTCAAAAAGCCCATGCAATCCCTTCTATTGGAAGAGACAGTCCACTATGGGTCCTGAATGTCCCTGCAGAGGGAACAAAACTGGAAGACTTAATATCCCCTGATGCTGGGCAGTTTCAATGTCACTGAGCAGCTAAGTAGGTCAAGGTAAAGGGGGTATGACTACTGTCTGTTTACTCAACTGTGCCGCCCTTCCAGTACTTGAGGGAGGGGGACCGGCTCAGCATACAAATATGCTGAATCCTTGGCCCGGCAACTCTCAGTCATGGCATAAGCACCTGCATATATAGCCTCCATCTGGGCCTGCTGTGTCATCCTGGAGGACCTAAGGACAAAGGGAATCGGCACAATTAGGCTGGTACTCCTGCTGTTGGCTGTGCTGTAAGTGCAAAACTCTCTTGCTCTGATCCATTAAGTTACCCTGTCAGCATTTAGTCACCAAGGAATTGTGCAAACCAACCCCCTCCTTGCCGAGTTGTCATCTTTGGAGTCTTACTATTTCCCACCTTCCTCTAAGAGGTTGAGGTTTTGAGGTTCTTCCTTGACACTTCATATCCCATATCCTAATCCCCATAAAGCTTGACATATCCTCTCCTGTGTCCCTTCTCTCACTCTTCCTGATTCTTTTTTTTTTTAAGATTTTATTTATTTATTTGACAGAGAGAGATCACAAGTAGGCGGAGAGGCAGGCAGAGAGAGAGGAGGAAGCAGGCTCCCCGCTGAGCAGAGAGCCCGATGCGGGGCTCGATCCCAGGACCCTGAGATCATGACCTGAGCCGAAGGCAGAGGCTTAACCCACTGAGCCACCCAGGTGCCCCACTCTTCCTGATTCTTAAAACTCTCCCACTCTTTACTCTGAAATTCGTGATCCATTATCAGCAAAATTACCTATATTCTCAAATATTTCTTCGACAGTCCCTCCATCTTCTTACCCTAAAAGCCATTTCAGGTGGTGGCTTTATTTATTTCCATGACCGTCATGCCTTTGGGTCTGGACGTGGGATAGGTGTCCTGCCACTTTCTGATCATCTCTAGTCTTTCTTCCTCGATAACCCCAAGATTAAAATCTCATGCTATCAGATAATATCCGTTACCCCTCATAGCTCTGGTGATGTATTAACATCCTCCCCATCCCAAAACACCCCCTCATTTATTTACTAATTTAGCTCCTGGCTTATTCTCCAGAATTACTCATGTCTTAATTCTTGGTAATCTCAATAGACATGTACATGATTTTTCTAACACCCTGCATCTCAGTCCCTTGACCTCCTCTCCTCTGTTCCTATTGTTCTCCACCCTATTTCCCATCTTATTTTATCAATATCCACAACCTTTCATCTGGGCCATGCATTTCACTCTCTGACCACCTGTCACTCTTTTCGGACCACCATATGCTTGTCAGTTCCCTGAAACCCACAGTCTTCAACCCCCCCAGGACCTCCTGTCCTCCTCATACCTTTCCACTCTACTCTCTCCCTTGATGTCCTCTCTCCCCTCATTACCCAGTTTAAATTCCATGATTAATCATTTTATCAGTACCTCCGTGTGTATTCTAACTCTCTTACCCTTTTCTTGATTCATCATATTTATCTGGCACAACCTCAGCCCTGAATACTTAAATACTTTCACCCGTTCTGAGAAGCTGAGAGTGACTGGAGCAAAAACACAGCCACACTGGCTGGTCCCACTTTACAGTCCAGACCATGAATTTCAAGTGTCCCCTTTTGCTGCCCAGTGATCATGGTACAGTACATACATGATACATGACAGAGTTGGTTCACACATCGACTCTTCTGGAAAACTTCATAGCCTCTCTCTCCTCAAAACATTTTAACTCCTGCCTAGATCATGACCTTGGCTCCTACTTTCCTGAGAAATTTGAAGCAAAGAGAAGACGACTTTCATAGACTCCCAACACCACATTTACCCATCTTCCTATGATCATGGGTAAACTCTCTGTGCTCTGCTTTAAGCCAACGCATCCACTGTGCCCTAGATTCCATCTAGGAATGGGTTAAAGCCTCTGCCTTCAGCTCAGGTCATAATCTCAGGGTCCTGGGATCGAGCCCCACATCGGGCTCTCTGCTCCTCGGGGAGCCTGCTTCCCCCTCCCTCTCTGCCTGCCTCTCTGCCTCCTTGTGATCTCTCTCTGTCAAATAAATAAATAAAATATTTTTTAAAATACACATGCAAGAATATGCATTGCACATAGTACAATGAAAAAGGATGTGGTAGTGTGTAGGCCTTCAGAAGATTGTGCATATATAGGAATACACATGTATACTCCATTACCAAAATCTGTAAGCTTTGTGACATTCATAACAGAGTTTTAAATTTTGATAAAATTATCTCAGTGTTTATGTGGGAGATAAAACATTCAAGAACAGACAAGAAAATTATGAAAAAGAGCAGTAATGATAAACTAGCCTTAACAGCTGTTATATCATAAAGCCTCTGTAAAAAAACATGAAAATAGAAAAGAGGATCTAGAAATAGATTCAAATATATATGATAATTTTATATATTAAAAATGTGATTTGAATTTTAGGGAGAGAGGTGGTTTATTTAGTATATGATGCTAGAATAATTGACTATCCATCTTGAGAGAAAAGGTTTATTAGTTCCCATCATATAAAAAAATTCATTTTAAATGATTAAGAGCTTCAATGTAAACAATACAAATTACAGAAGAAAACTGAACCACCTATATATATCAGCTCAGTTGCATGACCTTTAAATCAAGACAGGAGACTTAGGAATTATACAAGAACAGAGTTAACAGTATTAAAAACATGCTTTTGTGTAAAAAAAACTCCATAAACAATGCCAAAAGGCTATTAATATGTTGAGAAAATTTTCACCATGCAAAGGACATATAAGGACTAAGAACTATAAAATGTAAAGAGCTTTTAAAATTTTATAACAAAAAGACAAAAAAAACCCAGAAAAGTGGACAAAAGATTGAATGGACAATTCACAAAAGAGCAAACACAAATGACAACAAAACATATGAACAGATGCCCATCTTCCCAGCAGCTGGAGAAAGGCAAATTCAAGTACAATGCTGTCATTTATGCCTATCAAATGCGCAAGAATGAAAAAGAATAGCCATGCCTACCACTGACCGTGACATACAAGGGAAAGGTTCTCATGCTGGTGGAAATATGAATCTTGTTGACCTTTTGGAAAGCAATCTAGAAACATCTGTTAAAATTGAAAATGCACATACCGTTCACCTAAGCAATCCCACTGCTGGGAATCTATCTCATAATAATAAAGGGTGACAGGGTTTCCTGGGTGGTTCCATTGGTTAAGTGGCTGCTTTTGGCTTGGGTCTTGATCTCAGGGTCCTGGGACTGAGCCCAGAGTTGGGAAGGTCCCTGCTCAGTGAGGTGTCTGCTTCTCCCTCTCCCTCTGTTGTTCCTCCTGCTTGTGCTCTCTTTCTCATTGCTTTCTCTCTCTCTCAAATAAGTAAATAAAATCTTTAAAAAAAATAATCAAGGGTGAGAGTTATTGAGTACATATTTTGTGCCATGCTCTGTTCCATGCATCATAACATTATCTCATTTAATCCTTGCAATGACCCTGTGAGGTAAGAACTATTATTATCCTTATTTTATAGCGAATAATGAGAAACCTGTGGCACAGAGAGATCAGGTGATTCCAGACCACAGATACTAAGTGTGGAACAGGTTTCAAATCTAGGCCATCTGAATCTGGAGTTTGTATTCCAACCCACCACCCGAATCCTCCTTTCATAAGAGAAATAAAAGCAACAGTGTGTTAGTATTTAAGCATAAGACTATGCACGGCAGCAGTGTTGGTAACAGCAAAGCCATGTGCAAGGAGAATAACCATCCATGGGAAATGTCTGAAAAAACTGCACAATTCATGTCATGAAGTAATATATAACTATAAGAAGCAACGTGTAAGATCTATGCCACATGGTTTAGAAGGATTTCCATGTTGTAGTAAGTGAGAAAAGCAAGGTAGAAAGAAATATACATAATATCATCTAATTTTTTTCAAGACAAACCCCCTCAGCAATTTGAAGACAAACAACCCAATTACAAAGTGGGTAGACACTGCAGCAGAGAAAATATACGAATGGCAAATATGCATATGAAAACATGCACCACATCAGATGTCGTTAGAAAATTGCAAATTAAAACAATGAGATAGGGACGCCTGGGTGGCTCAGTTGGTTAAGCGGCTGCCTTCGGCTCAGGTCATGATCCCAGCGTCCTGGGATCGAGTCCCACATCAGGCTCCTTGCTCGGCAGGGAGCCTGCTTCTCCCTCTGCCTCTGCCTGCCACTCTGTCTGCCTGTGGTCACTCTCTCTCTCTCTGACAAATAAATAAATAAAATCTTTTAAAAAATAAAATAAAAAAATAAAACAATGAGATAGTGGGGCACCTGGGTGGCTCAGTCAGTTAACCGTCTGCCTTCAGCTCAGGTCATGACCCCAGGAGCCTACTTCTCCCTCTCTCCCTGCTCCTCTGCCAGGTCCTGTTCTCTCTTGTGCACCCTCTCAAATAAATAATTAAACTCTTTTTTTAAATAAGAAAAATTAAATACATATATAAAACAACTGGGGCAAATGGGTGGCTCAGTGGGTTAACCTGAGCCTTCAGCTCAGTTCGTTATGCCAGAGTCTTGGGATCGAGCCCCGCATCAGGTTCTCTGCTCAGCAGGGAGCCTGCTTCCTCCTCTCTCTCTCTGCCTGCCTCTCTGCCTATTTGTGATCTCTGTCTGTCAAATAAATAAATAAATAATCTTTTAAAACAATGAGATACTGCTACATGCCCATTAGAATGGCCAAAATCCAGAACACAGACAACCCCAAATGCTGGCAAGAACGTACTGCAACAGGAACCCTCATTCATTGCTGATAGAAATGCAGAAGTACACAGCGACTTTGGAAGACGGTTTGGTGGGTTCTTACAAAATGAAACATATTCTTAAAAAAAAAAACAAATAAACGACCCAGATGAAACATACTCTTAACATATGTTCCAGCAGGGGAGGAGTCAAGATGGCGGAGAAGTAGCAGCTGAGACGACATCAGGTAGCAGATCAGCTAGATAGCTTATTTAAACATTGTGAACACCTACAAATCCAACAGGAAATCGAAGAAAAGATCAGAAAATCTATCACTTTCTGAAAGGTAGGACCTGCGGAATAGTGAGTCCGAAGCGATGGGAAGATAGACCGCAGGGGGAGGGGCCAGCTCCCGGCATGCGGCGGAGCCACGGAGCACTAAATCGGGACTTTTAAAAGTCTGCTCCACGGAGGGACATCGCTCCAGAGGCTAAACCGGGGTGAAGCCCACGCGGGGTCAGCATAACCCCAGGTCCTGCAGGGTCAGAGAAGGATCGGGGGTGTCTGAGTGTCACAGAGCTCGCAGGTATTAGAGCAGGGAAGCCAGCTACAGTGACAGAGCTGAAGAGTGAGCTCTCAGCTCGGGGTTACCTTGAACCGGTCGCAGACTGGGTGAGCTCGGAGCCCGGCCAGAGGCCACGGAGACGGAAGCAACCTAGCACTTTTCTCCAAGCGTGAGCGACCAGGCACTTTTCTCCAAATGCAACCAGAGGCCAGGGAAATGGGAGCAATTGGGTGCTTTTCTCTGAGGGGGCACTGAGGAGTGGGGCCCCGAGCTCTCGGCTCCTCCGGGCCAGAGACTGGGAGGCCTTGTCCTCTGGACTCTACGGAAAGCGCTCAGGGAACAAAAGCTCCCGAAAGCAAACCGAGCAGATTACTTAGCCCGGCTCCTAGTAAGGGCGGTGCAATTCCACCTCGGGCAAAGACACTAGAGAAATTAAAGAAGAATTGAAAAAATTCATGGAAACAAATGATAATGAAAACATGATGGTTCAAAATCTGTGGGACACCACAAAGGCAGTCCTGAGAGGAAAATATATAGCGGTACAAGCCTTTCTCAAGAAACAAGAAAGGTCTCAAGTACACGACCTAACCCTACACCTAAAGGAGCTGGAGAAAGAACAACAAAGAAAGCCTAAACCCAGCAGGAGAAGAGAAATCATAAAGATCAGAGCAGAAATCAATGAAATAGAAACTAAAAAAACAATAGAACAAATCAACGAAACTAGGAGCTGGTTCTTTGAAAGAATTAATAAGATTGATAAACCCCTGGCCAGACTTATCAAAAAGAAAAGTGAAAGGACCCAAATAAATAAAATCATGAATGAAAGAGGAGAGATCACAACCAACACCAAGGAAATACAAACAATTATAAGAACATACTATGAGCAACTCTATGCCAACAAATTCAACAATCTGGAAGAAATGGATACATTTCTAGAAACATATATAAACTACCACAACTGAACCAGGAAGAAATAGAAAACCTGAACAGACCCATAACCAGTAAGGAGATTGAAACAGTCATCAAAAATCTCCAAAGAAACCAAAGCCTAGGGCCAGTCAGCTTCCCAGGGGAATTCTACCAAACATTTAAAGAAGAATTAATTCCCATTCTCCCGAAACTGTTTCAAAAAATAGAAATGGAAGGAAAACTTCAAAACTCATTTTATGTGGCCAGCATCATCTTCATCCCAAAACCAGACAAGGATCCCACCAAAAAAGAGAATTACAGACCAATATCCTTGATGAACACAGATGCGAAAATTCTCACCAAAATATTAGCCAATAGGATCCAACAGTATATTAAAAGGATTATTCACCACGACCAAGTGGGATTTATTCCAGGGCTGCAAGGTTGGTTCAACATCCGCAAATCAATCAATGTGATACAATACATTAATAAAAGAAAGAACGAGAACCATATGACACTCTCAATAGATGCTGAAAAAGCATTTGATAAAGTGCAGCATCCCTTCCTGATTAAAACTCTTCATAGTGTAGGGATAGAGGGTACATACCTCAATATTATCAAAGCCATCTATGAAAAACCCACCGCAAATATCATTCTCAATGGGGAAAGACTGAAAGCTTTTCTGCTAGGGTCAGGAACACGGCAGGGATGTCCATTATCACCACTGCTATTCAACATAGTACTAGAAGTCCTAGCCTCAGCAATCAGACAACAAAAAGAAATTAAAGGCATCCAAATCGGCAAAGAAGAAGTCAAACTATCACTCTTTGCAGATGATATGATACTATATGTGGAAAACCCAAAAGCCTCCACTCCAAAACTGCTAGAACTTGTACAGGAATTCAGTAAAGTGTCAGGATATAAAGTCAATGCACAGAAATCAGTTGCATTTCTTTACACCAACAACAAGACAGAAGAAAGAGAAATTAAGGAGTCAATCCCATTTACAATTGCACCCAAAACTATAAGATACCTAGGAATAAACCTAACCAAAGAGGCAAAGAATCTATACTCAGAAAACTATACTCATGAAAGAAATTGAGGAAGACAGAAAGAAATGGAAAAATGTTCCATGCTCCTGGATTGGAAGAACAAATATTGTGAAAATGTCTATTCTACCTAAAGCAATCTACACATTTAATGCAATCCCTACTAAAATCCCATCCATTTTTTTCAAAGAAATAGAACAAATAATCTTAAAATTTATATGGAACCAGAAAAGACCTCGAATAGCCAAAGGAATATTGAAAAAGAAAGCCAAAGTTGGTGGCATCACAATTCCAGACTTCAAGCTCTATTACAAAGCTGTCATCATCAAGACAGTATGGTACTGGCACAAAAACAGACACATAGATCAATGGAACAGAATAGAGAACCCAGAAATAACTCAACTCTATGGTCAACTAATCTTCGACAAAGCAGGAAAGAATGTCCAATGGAAAAAAGATAGCCTCTTCAACAAATGGTGCTGGGAAAATTGGACAGCCACATGCAGAAAAATGAAATTGGACCACTTCCTTATACCACACACGAAAATAGACTCAAAATGGATGAAGGATCTCAGTGTGAGAAAGGAATCCATCAAAATCCTTGAGGAGAACACAGGCAGCAACCTCTTTGACCTCAGCCGCAGCAACTTCTTCCTAGGAACATCGCCAAAGGCAATGGAAGCAAGGGCAAAAATGAACTATTGGGATTTCATCAAGATCAAAAGCTTTTGCACAGCAAAGGAAACAGTTAACAAAACCAAAGACAACGGACAGAATGGGAGAAGATATTTGCAAATGACATATCAGATAAAGGGCTAGTATCCAAAATCTATAAAGAGCTTAGCAAACTCAACACCCAAAAAAACAAATAATCCAATCAAGAAATGGGCAGAGGACATGAACAGACAAAAAAGAAGACATCCAGATGGCCAACAGACACATGAAAAAGTGCTCCACATCATTCGGCATCAGGGAAATACAAATCAAAACCACAATGAGATACCACCTCACACCAGTCAGAATGGCTAAAATTAACAAGTCAGGAAATGACAGATGCTGGTGAGGATGCAGAGAAAGGGGAACCCTCCTACACTGCTGGTGGGAATGCAAGCTGGTGCAACCGCTCTGGAAAACAGTGTGGAGGTTCCTCAAAAAACTGAAAATAGAGCTACCCTATGACCCAGCGGTTGCACTACTGGGTATATATCCTAAAGACACAAACATGATGCTCCGAAGGGGCACATGCACCCGAATGTTTATTGCAGCAATGTCCACAATAGCCAAACTATGGAAAGAACCTAGATGTCCATCAACAGATGAATGAATAAAGAAGAGGTGGTATATATATACAATGGAATACTATGCAGCCATCAAAAGAAATGAAATCTTGCCATTTGCGATGATGTGGATGGAACTAGAGGGTATTATGCTTAGCGAAGTGAGTCAGTCGGAGAAAGACAACTATCATATGATCTCCCTGATATGAGGAAGTGGAGATGCAACATGGGGGATTGGGGGGTAGGAAAAGAAAAATTGAAAGAAGATGGGATCGGGAGGGAGACAAACCATATAAGACTCAATCTCAAAAAACAGACTGAGGGTTGCTGGGGGGAGCGGGGATGGGAGAGGGGGGTGGGGTTATGGACATTGGGGAGGGTATGTGCTATGATGAGTGCTGTGAAATATGTAAACCTGGCTAGTTACAGACCTGTACCCTTGGGGATAAAAACACATTATATGTTTATTAAAAAATTTAAAAATAAAAAAAAATTTAAAAAATTAAAAAACAAAACAAAACAAACATATGTTCCAGCAATCAGCAATGAGGCTCCCTGGTATTTGCCCAATGAGTTGAAAACACGTCCACATGAAAACCTGCACATGGATGTTTATGGAAGCTTTACTTATAATTGGAAGAACTTGGAAGCAACCAAGATGTCCCTCAGTAGGTGAGTGCATAAATAAATTGTCATATATCCAGACAATGGAGTATGATTCAGCACTAAAAAGAAATGAGCCATCAAGCCATGAAAAGACATGGAAGAACCTTAAATATGTCTTACTAGTGAAAGAAGACAATCTAGAAAGACTACGTACTGAATGAGTCCACCTATATGACATTTGGAAAAGGCATAACTATGGAAACCATAAAAAGATCAGTGGCTGGATAAATAAAATCCACAAAAAAATGGGGGTACCTGGGTGGCTCAGTCGGTTAAGTGTCTGACTCTTGATTTCGGCTTAGGTTGTGATCTCAGGGTTGTGAGACTTGACTTACCCACCGTGAGGAAAGCTATAGTAGCTCTCCTCTGGATTCTATATTCCTGGGGGCAGGAGCCAGGCCTCATTTATCTTGGTTTCTCCCATAACATCTAGCATGATAGTACAGGGCCATCTTCACCGTGCATTAATTCAGCAATAATTTTTTAAGTGCCCATGAGCCAGGCATTTTACCTGGTTCTAGGCAAATGAAACAGATACAATTTCTGTATTCATAGAAGCTACTTGTCTTGTGTTGGAGTTTGGAATCCATGAAAAAAGGTTGGTAAGAGGATTGATAAATTGAATTGGGCAATAGGCAAGAGGATCACTGTACTATGTTTTCTTCATATTTTTATGAGGGTTTTTTTTTAATGGGTAGGGCAATCAACCCACATTATGTATGTCAAGATACAATGTTTGTATCTTCCCACTATTCATATGTTGAAGCCCTAAGCCCTAAATGTGATAGTATTTGGAGCTTGGGCCTCTGGTAGGTAATTAGGTTTAAATAACGTCATGAGGGTGTGGCACATGATTGGATTAGTGTCCTTATAAGAAATGGAAGAGACTGGCATTTGCTCTCTGCCATGTTGAGGATACAACCAGAGGGCAGCTGTCTACAAATGAGGAAGAGAGCTTTCATCAGAATCTGACCAGGCTAGTACCTTGATCATGAACTTAAAACCTCAAGCACTATGAGAAATAAATTGCTGTTGTTTAAGTCCCCCAATCCATAGTGTTTGATTATGGCAGACTGAGCTAAAACAATGAGTAACCAGAACTAAGAAGATGGTAAGGTCAGAACTGACCTTATCATTAGATTAAAGCCATTGTGATTTGAAGACCATCCAGGCAGAAGCCCCCAGAAGCATGAAATTCACTTTACAGGCTTAGAAGAGGATCAGTACCTGAAGCCTTGATGGTACCGTATTTTTCTCCTTTTCACCATTTCTAACATCTCTAGCCCAGAGTGTAGCTACATGTAAGAGCAGGAAGAACGCACTGGTAAAATCCTGCCTGGAGGTACTGCATCAGTCCTGCTTCAGATCTATTCGAGACTTGCCTCGGTCTCAGAAGGGTTGGATGGGGAAGGAGTTAATCAGCAAAAGGACCAGAGTCCAAGGAGGAGATCAAGTCTTCAGGCTTCTTTGTTCTATGAATTTTCTAGCTTTCTCTGAACTATTTCAGGAAGTCTGATGTAAGCTCCAAAGTTTTAAGTTGCTTGCAGACTGTTGACAGTGGTAGAAAGAAATGAAAGAAATAAAAGAACAAGGAAGAAAAGAAGAGAAAAAAGAAAACTGGTATTGTCCATATCACAACTCAGATGTAATGAATTAGAAGTTACTGGGGCGGGGCACCTGGGTGGCTCAATGGGTTAAGCCTCCACTTTCAGATCAGGTCATGATCTTGGTGTCCTGGGATCAGTCCTGAGATCGAGCCCCCACATCGGACTCTCTGCTCAGCGGGAAGCCTGCTTCCCCCTTTCTCTGCCTGCCTCTCTGCCTATTTGTGATCACTCTGTCAAATAAATAAATAAAATCTTTAAAAAAAAAGAAGTTACTGGGTGAATCCCCAGGTGATTATTATAGATACTAAAGATTAAGAACCACTGATTTATTCCCTTTTCTCTGGTTACATTCAGGCAGCAAGCTTTAAGACCTAGAAACTTTTATCTTCCTTATATTTCATTTGATTTCCTTGTCACTTAGCTAGATTGCTAGTTATTGTCTCTCTCCCCATACAGAAGACTGAAATCCTTTCCACCTTAGGAAATCCTATAGGATATTCAGCTTCTATTTCATTGAGTAGTCATCTTTAAAATGAATTCAGAATTAGGAACATTTTTTCCATTTTTTTCCCTTCCCCCTATAACTTCATCCCCAATGTATGAAGGATGCAAAGAGAGCACCTGTCTCTTGTTTTCAGGGAAGCTAGAGTGTTGCCTATGGCAACTGCCAGACCACTTGAGATTTATTGCTACAGATTCCCCAAGCAACCCTGGCAACCATCTTTGCAGGGACTCTTCAGTGGGCAAGGGCCCTGGGTAATCCAGGTCTATTGTATCCCAAGCTATCACCTGTTTCTGACTTTTCTTGGGAGGCACAAGGGAGTCTGAGCTACCTATTCCCCAGGGAAAGAGCTAAGGGTTCTCTGTCTTCTTTGGGTCCCTGGGGCAAGGCAGAAGGCAGAAAAGGCTTTCCTTGGAAAAAGCAGAGACAGCAGCTGCTCTGCATGTAGGTGAATGGCAAGAGTTACCTCCTAGGGAGGCTTACTTCCCAGCTCTTAGTCTAGCACCGTGGCATTAAAAATGTCTCTTTTCGGGACGCCTGGGTGGCTCAGTTGGTTAAGCGGCTGCCTTCGGCTCAGGTCATGGTCCCAGCGTCCTGGGATCGAGTCCCACATCGGGCTCCTTGCTCAGCAGGGAGCCTGCTTCTGCCTCTGCCTGCCACTCTGTCTGCCTGTGCTCGCTCGCTCTCTCTCCCTCTCTCTGACAAATAAATAAATTTTTAAAAAATGTCTCTTTTCAAACTCTATTGGCACTTTGGGATGTTGGAGAATTAATGGTTGAGTGTTTGCTCTCTGACTTGTAGACTAAGAGGCACCTTTCAATATATTTTTTAAAAGATGTAATTAAAAAAAATTAAAAGATTGTATTCATTTATTTGACAGACAGAGATCACAAGTAGGCAGAGAAGGAAGCAGGCTCCCCACTGAGCAGAGAGCCCGATGCGGGGCTTGATCCCAGGACCTTGAGATCATGACCTGAGCCGAAGGCAGAGGCTTTAACCCACTGAGCCACCCAGGCACCCCTAAAAGATGTAATTTTTTTAAAAAGTCATCTCTATAGTCAGTGTGGGATTCAAACTCACAACCCCAAGATCAAGAGTCACATGCTCGGTTGACTGAGCCAGCCGGGCGCCCCACCTCTCAGTATTTAAGCATGCATCATGAACAACTTCAAGATTCATGGATGCTTCCTCTGGGATGTTAGTGATTCTAGTCTCCCAACTTTTTTGTTATCTGAAATGACTCCGTATTACATGAACCTTTGCTGGCTTTTAGGGGTTACCTGCTAACACAGGGGCCCCAACTGTCTGCAAATCCCCCTCCCTCCGTGTTCCTGATAGCTCTGTAGACTATCTAAATCCTTTATTTCCAAAATATCCCCCACACTCAATCAAGAGCTGCCACTGTTCTGAGCAGCTCCATTAACACTGCCTCCCCCTCTGCAGCCTGGCGTGGCGGTTTCTGCCGGGGACTGCCACCGCTCTGCTGGAAACAATGCACACTGCTGCATTCAGTAATCGTGCTGTGGTCCTTGCTGGAAATTGACACTCTGCAGGCTGGCATGGCCATGACTCTGCTCTTTCTCCTGGGTGCCCTGGGTCTTTCCCACTGGGTTCCTACCGGGTCTCAGAGGAGCACCTGCTGGTCAGGAATCGAGTAGGAAATACCTTCTCTCACTCTTCTGTGTTATACAGTTGGTGGTTGGGGTGTGTGTTGGGGGGTGGGGAATGTCCCAAAACAAGTGATTTGGAGTCCAATGTGTAATAGACATAGGAAAATAGTTCTCTCAATGTCTACATGAGGCTTGTCTTTCCTTGGAGGCCTGGACTTTAGCTAAGAAGTTGTGACACAGTAACAGAGCACACTCCATTCTGACAAACAAAGCACTAACTCTCGGGGAAACTATGATACCTGGCTTCATGTTTTCCTGGGAGGAGGTCTCTCAAATGAGGCACTGAAGGCTTCTTGCAAATAAACACCCTTAAAGCAACCCTACCAGCTAGCCAGACACGCCCAGCCATCCCTGAGCCACCTGCAGCGGGCAAGATAAGATCCCTGACCAGCCCTGTGTAGCCATGTGCTATCCTAAAGGTTTTTCATATTTGGAAGCCTTATTTATACTTCTAGGAGCTCAAGGAAGCAGGGACTATGCTTCCCACTTCTCGTGTTTGTCACACGGGCATGGCCCCAGGACAACTAACAGTAAGCAAAACAAACCTACATAGCCCTTTATAATTTACAAAGTACTTTTGTAAACATCATCTCCCTTAGTTTTTACAGCAACCCTGTAGTGAGGTTCTTACTGTCCTCATTTTGCAGATGAGAAACCCCAAGCTGTCCAAGGTCACCAAGATACTCAGTGGCAGAGCCAACCCTTGAACTATTAACTGCCTTGAGCGCAGGTCCCTGTTACTCCACTGGAGCTCAAGGTTGGGGGGCAGGGCTCTATCGTGCCTCTCCTTGCAACCTAGCCGCAACCTGTCCTCCATTCAACCCCTCCTCTTCCCCCAAACCTCAGCAGGAAGCACAAGACAGGGCTGAGGAAAAACAATTTGTACTTTTTCTTCCCTTTTTCAATTTGCCCTCCTATATTTGTTTTTTTGGTTTTTTTTTTTTTTTTTTTTTTTTTTTGCTTGGACCACTGAGACCTTGTTATGGACTGAATATGTGCCCCCAGAATTCAAACGGTCCAAGTCCAAGAATTCAGAGGTGGGGCCTTTGGGAGGTGATTAGGTTTGGATGAGGTCAGGAGGGTGGGCTCTCATGATGGGATTAGTGCCCTTGAGAAGAGAAAGACAGATAAGAGCACTCGAATTCCTCCTCCTTCTTCTTCTTCTTCTTTTTTTTTTTTAAAGATTTTATTTATTTATTTGACAGACAGAACTCACAAGTAGGCAGAGAGAGAGGAGGAAGCAGGCTCCCCGTGGAGCAGAGAGCCTGATGTGGGGCTTGATCCAAGGACCCTGGGACCATGACCCGAGCAGAAGGCAGAGGCTTTAACCCACTGAGCCACCCAGGCGCCCCTCTCGTATTCCTTCAAAAGGTGAGGGCACTGAGAGATGGCAGCTGTCTGCAAGCCCACAGGAGCCCCTCTTCCTGGAATCAAATTCGCTGGCACCTTGATCTCACACGTCTCAGCCTCCAGAACCACAAGAAATAAATTCCTGTTGTTGAAGCCACCCAGCGTATGTGTCTTGTTAGAGCAGCCTGAGCTGACTAATACAGACTTCATTGTCTATTCTTTTTCTGTCTCTGACTTCCAAATCTCTGGCCTGTCAGAATTGTGGAAAGGAGAGTATCCTTTGCTGCTACTTTTATCTTTGGGTTTCTTGGCTTTTCTTCACCTGCTCTCGGCATGAGCGCTGGCTTCATAAGGAAAGAATCAGAAGACGTAACTTCTTTTTTTGTTTTTCAAAGATTTTATTTATTTATTTGTCAGAGAGAGAGAGTGAGTGAGCACAGGCAGGCAGAATGACAGGCAGAGAGAAAGGGAGAAGCAGGCTCCCGGCCAATCAAGGAGCTCAATGTGGGACTTGATCCCACGACACTGGGATCATGACCTGAGCCAAAGGCAGCTGCTTAACCAACTGAGCCACCCATGCATCCCAGAAGACATAACTTCTGATTCCAAACTTGTTACTCCCGTGTGAGCTCAGACAAGTCTTTTAGTATCGCCAGTGCTTGGATAGGTGTTTCATCAATATGAGACTCAGTTTTCCCATTTGTACCATAAGAAGATTGAAAAACAAGGGCCAGGACCCTTTCTGGTATAAAATGTTCTGATTTAACCGATTTGGATTAACATACTAGGTTCCTTCTCTGTTCCTTTCAGTCCCTCGACAACCTAGCATTCTTTTTGATCAGCCCACCAATTCAGACATTCAGTCTGTCCCTCTTCCTAAGTCCTGATCACATATCTCCTATTATCAGATGTAATGCTAGGCAACCTCAGATATACCCAAGCTATTTCTCTGGGAAAGATATATATATATGTATATATATATGTATACGTATATGTATATGTACATATATATATATATATTTTGCTACAGAATCAACTACATTGAAGACAAAGCACAGCATTGTCTTTGCAAATTGTTTATTTCGTAAGACGAGCTTCTCAAAAAAAAGGAGTGTATTTCAGCGAATCTAGTTCATGCATACAATGTAGGAGGTATTTGTGGCTTGCAGGTTTATATAACTTATGGTCAAGTGGTGGCTGGTTTGTTTGGTTTTGTTTCAGGTCATTCCTTTATCCCACTACTTTTTGTGCTCTGTGCTTAGCCATGCTGTACTGGCTTCTATGGAAACCATGCCAATCTTTTTCCGTTTCTTTCTAGCTTGGCTCCACGAGGGGTGAGGAAGTAAGCCAGAGAATATCATTCTAGGTCTTTCCCCAACTCATACTTCAAACCCCATTCTGGAGGAGATGGACTTCATCATGTCTCCTTCGATCTGTTGGATATTCTGAACAGCTGATCTCACGGCTGCATCTCAGACGATGTGTAAAAGCCTTATGCACATCCAACTCTTCCAAGTCGGCAATGTTGGTCCACAAAAGGACCCCCTCTATATGGAAGGCAAGGAGAGACCAAAGAAAGAGGCAGACCCAGCCAGATTGGTAAACCAGGGGACCTCTTTATGAGGCTTGTCTTGGGAGGCCACAAAATGAGCGGATATCCACATTTGCCTCTCAGAATCTTAGAAGTTTCTGTGGAGACCTTAACTGGGTTCATCCAGATGTCCTCAACAAAACCTTACTCTCTGAAGGCTGTGTCCTTGGAACAGCTTGCACCGTGGGCCAGTGGAAGAGTAGGTAGAGCATACATTTCAAGGACAGGGGAAGAGATGAGGAGCCTCTGACTGCCACGGTCCAGCTTGAGTGTCTACTGGTGGTCATGTTCTTTTGATGAACTCCTCCAACAAACAAGGCACTAAGTAAACACATAATAGCCGAAAATAGTTCAGCCCAGGAGACTACCTCCACAATGAATCTGTAATTGACAACCCTTGAGGTCTATCAACAAGGGACAGATGGGAAATAAGCAGACATTGCTACTGCTACAGAACCAGCTGAGCTTTTCATTGCCATGAGGGATTCTTCAGGGACTCCAGGGCAAGGTTGCTGGTTTTCCCAGGAATCAGTGGGATTAGCTGTATGGCCTATTTAAAGCATTGCATGCAAAGCGAGGTTTTCTCTTGTTCAGTAAAATTGATGAATGTAAATGGGGAACATTTCAGTTCTTCCTCTCATGAAAGGCTCCCTCCCAAGGTTTTTCTCATACATTCTCCCTTCCCTGAATATGTGTTCTTTTTTTTTTTTTTTTTTTAAGATTTTTTTATTGACTGCTTGGGTAGCTCATTTCGTTAAATGTATGCCTTCCACTCAGTTCATGATCCCAGGTTCCTGGGATCAAGTCCCACATCAGGCTTCCTGCACAAATAGGGGGAGAGGCAGAAAGAAAGAATCTTTGAGCAGACTCCCCACTGAGCAGGGAGCTGGATGTGGGGCTTGGTCCCACCACCCATGAGATCATGACCTGACCTGAAACTAAGAGTCTGATGCTTAAGCAACTGAGCAACTCAGGTGCCCCATGCAATATGTATTCTTTATAGAGAAAAAATTGATTCTGATTCTGGATTCTACAAGTCAAAAGTAGTGCAGATTTTACACTTCCCATTGTCTTCCCTGAAAGTATCTCTTCTTACAAATACCTTTGCTGCTTGGATGAAACACTTGATAATATATATTTTTTGTCCCCTCTTCACTGAACTCCCTTCAGCTGAGTCTCCATTGGTAGAGAATTTCTTCATGATGAGTTTTTCTTTAATTAAAAAAACTTTAACACCTTTATTGAGATATAACTCACTTACCATAAGAATTAACCCATTTAGGGCACCTGGGTGGCTCGGTGGGTTAAAGCCTCTGCCTTCAGCTCAGGTCATCATCCCAGGGTCCTGGGATCAAGCCCCGCATCCGGCTCTCTGCTCAGTGGGGAGCCTGCTTCCTCCTCTCTCTCTCTGCCTGCCTCTCTGACTGCCTGTGATCTCTGTCTGTCAAATAAACAAATAAAGTCTTAAAAAAAAAAGAATTAACCCATTTAAAGTATACAATGCGATGATTTTAGTATATTCCCAAAGTTGTGCAATCATCACTATGATCTAAGTTTCAAATATTTTCATCATCCTAAAGGGAAATGCTTTATCCATTAGTAACCACACCTCATTCTTTCCTACTGCCCAACCCTGCCAGCCTTAAGGAGCCACTAGTCTCCTTTCTGTTTCTATGAATTTGCCTATTCTCAATATTTCATATATATGGAATCATACAATATGTAACTTTTGTGTCTGGCTTCTTTCACTTAGCGTACTATTTTGAAGGCTCATCCATTTTGTAGCATGTACTAATATTTCATTTATTTTTATCACTGCATAATAATCCACTGTATGGATATACTACATTTTATTTATCTGTCTATCAGTTGAATCACATTTGGGTTATTTTTGTTTTTTGGCTATTAAGGTTGCTATGAACACTAATGTCCAGATTTTTGTATGAACATGTTTTCAGTTCTCTTGGACATACCTAGGAATGGAATTTCTGGGTTATGTAGTAACTTTATGTCTGATTTTTTGAGAAACCACTAAACCATTTTTCCAAATTGATTGTGCTATTTTACATTTTCCCCAACAATGTATGAAGTTTCCAATTCCTCCATATCCCTTTTTTTAAAGATTTACTTATTTATTTGAGAGAGAGGGAGAGCTTATGCTAGTGTGTGGGGGAGGAAGAGAGAGAGAGAGAGAGAGAGAGAGAGAGAGAATCTCAAGAGACTCCCCACTGAGCACAGGGCTTGATCTCACAACTCTGAGAACATGACCTGAGCCAAAATCAAGAGGCAGATGCTCAACTGACTGAGCCACCCAGGTGACCCCCACATCCTCTTATTTTTGTCCATCTTTTTTATTTTAGCCATCTTAGTGAGTGTGAAGTAGTATCTCACTATGGTTTTGATTTTCATCTATCTAATGACCAAGAGTGTTGAGTATATTTTCGTGTGTTAGTTGGTCATTTGCACATCTTCTTGTGTGTGTGTGTTTTTTTTAAGATATTATTTATTTATTTGACAGACAGAGATCAGAAGTAGGCAGAGAGGCAGGCAAAGAGAGAGGAGGAAGCAGACTCCCCGCTGAGCAGAGAGCCCGATGCGGGGCTTGATCCCAGGACCCTGGGATCATGACCTGAGCCGAAGGCAGAGGCTTTAACCCACTGAGCCACCCAGGTGCCCTAAATGGGTTAATTCTTATGGTAAGGTGGCAGGTGCCCCTGCACATCTTTGATGCAATATCTATTCAAATCCTTTGCCTATTGTAACTGGACTGTCCATTTATTACTAAGTTGTAAGTGTTCTTTATATATTTTGGATACAAGTCTTTATCAGATATATGACTTTGCAAATATTTTTTCTCATTCATTAAGTTGTCTTTTCACTTTCTTGATGGCACTATTTGTTGCAAAAAATTATTTATTGTTTCTATTTTTATTTGGATGTGGTCCAATTTATCTATTATTAACTTTGTCTATTGTGCTTTTGGTGTTGTAACTATGAACCCATCGCTGAACCCAAAGTCATGAAGATTTACTCCTACCTTTTCTTCTAAAAGTTGTATAGTTTTAACCTTTACATTTAGGCCTATAATTCATTTTGATTTAATTTTTGTGTATGGTGTGAGATAGGAGCCCAACTTTATTCTTTTGAATGTGGACATCCAGTTGTCCCAGTACCATTTGTTGAAAAAACTATTATTTCCCCCATTGAGTTGTCTTGGGATCCTTGTCAAAAATCAATTAATAAGGAAAGCTTGGGTGGGTCAGTTGGTTAAGCCACTCCCTTCGGCTCAGGTCAGGGAGCCTGCTTCTCTCCCCGCCTCTGCCTGCTTGTGCGAGCGCGTGATCTCTCTCTCTCTCACAATAAATAAATAAATAAAATATTCTTAAAAAATCAATTAATATACCATATTAATAAAAGAAAATTAAAGTATCATAAGATCCTGCCAATAGATGAGAAAAAGCATTTGACAACATACAACATCCATTCTTTTTTTTTTTTTTTAAGATTTTATTTATTTATTTGACAGACAGAGATTACAAGTAGGCAAGAGAGGCAGGCAGGGAGAGAGAGGAGGAAGCAGGCTCTCTGAGGAGCAGAGAGCCCGATGTGGGGCTCGATCCTGGGATCATGACCCGAGCTGAAAGCAGAGGCTTTAACCCACTGAGCCACCCAGGCGCCCCTACAGCATCCATTCTTGATAAAAACCCTCAACAAAGTAGAAAGAGATGGAACATACCTCAACATCATAAAGGTCACATATGAAAGACCCACAGTGAATATCATCCTCAATGGGGAAAAAACAGAGACATTTTCCCCTACAGTCAAGAACAAGACAAAGATGTCCACACTCACCATTATTTAACATAGTACTAGGAGTCTTAGCCTTAGCAGTCAGACAACAAAAAGAAATAAAAGGCATACAAATTAGCAAGGAGAAAGTAAAACTTTTTCTATTTGCAGATGACATGATACTCTATGTAGAAAACCCTAAAGACTCCACCAAAAAAATTGCTAGAACAAATACATGAATTCAGCAAAGTTGCAGGATATAAAATCAATGTGCAAAAATCTGTTGCATTTCTTTTACACCAATAGCAAAGCGGCAAAAAGAGAAATTAAGGAATCAATCCCATTTGCAATTGCAGGAAAAACAATAACATACCTAAGAATAAACCTAACTAAAGAGGTAAAAGATCTAAACTCTGAAAACTATAGAAATTGAAGAGGACACAAAGCAGTGGGAAGACATTCCATGCTCACAGATTGGAAGAATATTGGTAAAATGTCTATACTACCCAAAGCAATCCACACATTTAGTGCCATCTCTATGAAAATATCACCAGCATTTTTCATAGAGCTCAAACCAAGAATCCTAAAATTTGTATGGAACCACAAAAGACCACAAATAGCAAAAGCAATCCTGAAAATGAAAAAAACAAAAACAAAAACAAACTGAAGGCATCATGATTACTTATTTCAAGTTATAATACAGAGCTGTAATCATCAAGACAGTATGGTACTGGCACAAAAACAAGACACATAGATCAATGGATCTATAATATGTATCATAGATAGATTCCTATTCTGAGAAAACTCAGAATTGTACTCACAACTGTATGGTCAACTAATCTTTGGCAAAGCAGAAAAGAATATCCAATGGAAAAAAGTCTCTTCAACATATGGTGCCGGGAAAACTGGACATCTACATGCAGAAGAATGAAACTGGACCACTTTCTTACACCATAAACAAAAATAAATTCAAAATGGATGAAAGACCTAAATGTAAGACAGAAAACCATCAAAATCCTAGAAGAGAATACAGGCAGGAATCTCTTTGATCTCGGCAGCAGCAACTTCTTACTAGACACGTCTCTGGAGGGAAGGGAAACAAAAGCAAAAATGAGCCATTGGGACTTCATCAAGAAGAAAAGCTTCTGCACAGCCAAGGAAACTATAAAACTAAAAGGCATAAGAGTGTGTCAAGATGGCAGAGGAGTAGGAGACCTAAATATCATCAGGTCCCAGGAGTTGAGCTAGATAGTTATCAAACCATTCTGAACACCGACAAACTCAACAGGAGATCAAAGAGAAGAAGAGCAGCAATTCTAGGAACAGAAAATCAACCACTTTCTGGAAGGTAGGACATGCAGAGAAGTGAATCCTAGGGGACATATGGGAAGAGAGACTGCTGGGGGAGGGGCTGGCTCCTGGCAAGTGGGAGAGCAGCAGAGCACAAAATCGGGACATTTAGAAGTCTGCTCCAATGAGGGACGTTGCCCAGAGGCTAAGTGGGGGGTGGAGTCCTCATGGGGACAGTGTGGTCTCAGGTCCCATGGGGTCACAGAAAGATTGAGGACACCCGAGTGTGGCAGAACTCCCAGGAATTGGAGCGAGGAAGCTGGGAGCAGAGATGGAGCCGAGGGGGGGCTCTCAGCTCGGGGTTACCTTAAACCATGACCCGAGGCACAGTCAGGCCACTACTTTTCAAGCAGGGACCCCACAAGTGGTAGGTCCAGGAGACTCACCTTCCTCCTCTGGGAGGAGCGGCATGGGAGTACATGTCAGGAATCTGTTGGGTTTGGAGACTCCAAATGGGGCCGTGCGCTGGAGATAGAAATGCTCAGTCCCAAGCCAGGGGAGCTTGGAGTGTGGCTGCAGACCAGGGAGATGGGAGGGATTGATGGCTTTTCTCTGAGGGTGCACTGAGGAGTGGGGCCCTGAGCTCTTGGCTCCTCCAGGGCGGGAGACTGGAAGGCCTCCATTTTTATTCCCGTCCTCCAACACTCTATGGAAAGCATTCAGGGAACAAAAGCTCCAAGAGCGAACCCAAGCGGATTGCTTAGCCTGGCCCCTGGTAAGGGCGGTGTAACTCTGCCTCGGGCAAAGACATTTGAGAATCACGGCAATAGGCCGCTCCCTCAGAAGTTCAGCAAGAATATCCAGCCAAGACCAAGTTCACTGATAAAAATGAGAACTGCATAACTCCAGAGCTAAGGGAAAGCAACACATAGAATTGATGGCTTTTCCCCCATGATCCTTTAGTCTTTCAAAGTTAAATTTGTTAAATTTTATTTTTTCTTATTCTATTTCTTAAAATTTTCTGCTTTCCTATTTTAACATTTTTAAACTATTTTGTCTTATCAATACCTTTCAAAAAATCTTTTTAAATTTTCATTATTATAGTCATATTCTAGCCCATCATTGTATTTAACCTTATTTCTTATATACATATAGGTTTTTCTTTCTTCAAAATTTTGGGATACATTTTCTTCTAACAGACCAAAATACACCCAAAATCAAGTGTGTGGCTCTGTTCTAGTCACCAGTCTAATATATATATTAGACTATAATATATATAATAATAAATATAAATAATATATATGTATACATACACACACAAATATATTTATGTAAATATATATATGTATACATATACATATATATTTTTTCCTCCTTTCTTCTCCCCCCAGTTTCAGGTCTCTTCTGATTTGGTTAGTGCACATTTTTCTGGGGTCATTGCTACCCTTTTAGTATTTCATTCTCTCATTCATCTAGTCTTCTCTGGATAAAATGACAAGGTGGAAAAACTCACCTCAAAAAAAAAGAACAAGATGCAGTATCAATGGCTAGGGACCTAATCAATATGGACATTAGTAAGACGTCAGAACTAGAGTTCAGAATGACAGTTATCAAGGTTCTAACCGGGCTCAAAAAGAGCATGGGATATACTAGAGAATCCCTTTCTGGAGAAATAAAATCCCTTTCTGGAGAAATAAAATCCCTTTCTGGAGAAATAAAAGAACTTAAATCTAACCAAGTTGAAATCAGAAAAGCTACTAATGAGGTGCAATAAAAAATGGAGGCTCTTACTGCTAGGATAAATGAGGCAGAAGAGAGAATTACTGATATAGAAGACCAAATGATGGAGAATAAAGAAGCTGAGAAAAAGAGAGACAAACAACTATTGGACCACGAGGGGAGAATTCGAGAGATAAGAGATACCATAAGATGAAACAGTATTAGAATAATTGGGATTCCAGAAGAAGAAGAAAGGGAGAGAGGGACAGAAGGTATATTGGAGCAAATTATAGCAGAGAATTTCCCTAATTTTACAAAAGGAACAAGCATCAAAATCCAGGAGGCACAGAGAACCCCCTCAAAATCAATAAAAATAGGTCAATACCCCATCATCTAACAGTAAAACTTACAAGTCTCAGTGACAAGAAGAAAATCCTGAAAGCAGCTCAAGACAAGAGGTCTGTAACCTACAATGGTAGAAATATTAGATTGGGAGCAGACCTATCCACATAGTCCACAGAGACCTGGCAGGCCAGAAAGGACTGACACGATATACTCAGGGCACTAAACAAGAAAAATATGCAGCCAAGAATTCTATATCCAGCTAGGCTGTCATTGAAAATAGGAGAGATAAAAATGTTCCAGGACAAACAAAAACTAAAAGAATTTGCAAACACCAAACCAGCCCTACAGGTATTTTGAAAGGGGTCTTTAAGCAAAGAGAGATCCTAAAATTAACAGACCAGAAAGGAACAGAGACAAGATTCAGTAACAGTCACCTTATAGGCTATACAATGTCACAAAATTCATATCGTTCAATAGTTACCCTGACTATAAATGGGATAAATGCCCCAATCAAAAGACACAGGGGAACGCTTTCCGTGGAGTTCCGGAGGATGGGAATGAAAATGGTGACCTCCTGGTCTCCGGCCCAGAGGAGCTGAGAGTTCGGGGCCCCACTCCTCAGTGAGCCCTCAGAGAGGTGCCCCAGCCACTCCCGTCTCCCTTGCCTCTGGCCATGCTCTGAGCTCACCCAGCCTGCGACCGGTTCAAGGTAAAGAAAAACCTTCAAGGAGTCCCAGGAATAGATTTATGAAGGATGGTGAATATTTGGAAGATCTTGCTACAAAATACTGAAAAGAAAGATGATTGTAAATAGATGACATGATACTTTATATGGAAAACCCAAAAGACTCCACCCCCAAACTATTAGAACTCATACAGCAATTCAGTAATGTGGCAGGATACAAAATCAATGTACAGAAATCAGTTGCTTTCTTATACACTAACAATGAAAATACAAAAAGGGAAATTACAGAATCTATTTCATTTACTATAGCACCAAGAACCGTAAGATATCTGGGAATAAACCTAACCAAAGAGGTAAAGGGTCTGTAGTTGAGGAACTACAGAACACTCATGAAAGAAATTGAAGAAGACACAAAAAGATGGAAGACCATTCCATGCTCTTGGATCAGAAGAACAAACATTGTTAAAATGTCTATACTGCCTAGAACTATCTATACTTTCAATGCCATCCCGATCAAAATTATACCGGCATTTTTCAAAGAGCTAGAACAAACAATCCTAAAATTTGTATGGAACCAGAGGAGGCCATGAATTGCTAAGGAAATGTTGAAAAACAAAACTGGGGGCATCACGTTGCCTGATTTCAAGCTTTACTGCAAAGCTGTGATCACCAAGACAGCATGGTACTGGCACAAAAACAGACACGTGGACCAGAGTCGAGAGCCCAGATATGGACCCTCAACTCTATGGTCAAATAATCTTCGACAAAGCAGGAAAAAATACAAAGTGGAAAAAAAAGACAGTCTCTTCAATACATGGTGCTGGGAAAATTGGACAGCTATGTGTAGAAGAATGAAACTCAACCATTCTCTTATACCATACACAAAGATAAACTTGAAATGGATAAAAGACCTCAACATGAGACAGGAATCTATCAAAATCCTAGGGGAGAACACAGGCAGTAACCTCTGCAAATTGGCCACAGCAACTTCTTTCAAGATATGTCTCCAAAGACAAAGGAAACAAAAGTGAAAATGAACTTTTGGGACTTCATCAAAATGTATAGCTTCTGCACAGTCGAGGAAACAGTCAACAAAACAACAAGGCAACCCATGGAATGGGAGAAGATATTCGCAAATAACAATACAGACAAAGGGCTGATATTCAACAACTATAAAGAACTTCTCAAACTCAATACACACAGAACAGATGATCACGTCCAAAAATGGGCAGAAGACATGAACAGACACTTCTCCAAAGAAGACATACAAATGGCTAGCAGACATATGAAAAAATATTCATCATCACTAGCCATCAGGGAGATTCAAATCAAAACACATTGAGATACCACCTTACACCAGTTAGAATGGCCAAAATTAACAAGACCATAAACAATATATATTGGAGAGGATGTGGAGAAAGGGGAACCCTCTTACACTGTTGGTGGGAATGCAAGTTGGTGCAGCCACTTTGGAGAACAGTGTGGAGATTCCTTAAGAAATTGAAAATAGGATTTCCCTATGAGCCTGCAATTGCACTACTGGATATTTACCCCAAATATACAGATGTAGTGAAAAGAAGGGCCACCTATACCCCAATGTTCATAACAGCAATGGCCACAGTTGCCAAACTGTGGAAAGAACCAAGATGCCCTTCAATGGACGAATGGATAAGGAAGATGTGGTCCATATATACAATGGAGTATTATGCCTCCATCAGAAAGGATGAATACCCAACTTTTATATCAACATGAATGGGACTGGAAGAGATTATGCTGAGTGAAATAATTCAAGCAGAGAGAGTCAATTATATGGTTTCACTTATTTGTGGAGCATATGGAATAACACGGAGGACATGGGGAGATAGGAGAAGTGAGATGGGGGAAATCAGAGCGGGAGAGGAACCTTGAGAGACTGTGGACTCTGAGTAACAAACTGAGAGTTTTGGAGGGGAAGGGGGTGGGGGGGTTGGGGGGGTCTGGTGGTGGGTATTAAGGAGGGCACATATTGCATGGAGTACTAGGTGTGGTGCATAAACAATGAATCTTGGAACACTGAAAAATAAAATAAAATAAAATGGGGAAAAAAAGACACAGGGTATCAGAATGGATAAAAAAACAAGACCCATTGATATGCTATCTGCAAGAAACTC
Organism: Mellivora capensis; assembly: GCA_004024625.1. NCBI lineage: Eukaryota > Metazoa > Chordata > Mammalia > Carnivora > Mustelidae > Mellivora > Mellivora capensis. The sequence continues at coordinate 89,675 of PISX010003273.1, forward strand.
ATTTTAGACCCAAAGACACTTCCCGATTTAAAGTGAGGGGGTGGAAAACAATTTACCATGCTAATGGACACCAAAAGAAATCTGGGATGGCAATCCTTATATCAGATAAATTAGATTTTAAGCCAAAGACTATAATAAGAGAGGAGGAAGGACACTAATCATACTTAAAGGATGTATCCAACAAGGAGATCTAACAATTTTAAATATCTATGCCCTTAACATGGGAGCAGCCAATTATATAAACCAATTAATAACAAAATCAAAGAAAAACATCAACGATATTATAATAATAGCAGGGGACTTTAACACCCCCCTCACTGAAATGGACAGATCATCCAAGCAAAAGATCAACAAGGAAATAAGGGCCTTAAATGACACACTAGACCAGATGAACATCACAGATATATTCAGAACATTCCATCCCAAAGCAAAAGAACATACATTCTTCTCTAGTGGACATGGAACATTGTCCAGAATAGATCACATCCTGGGTCACAAATCTGGTCTCAACTGGTACCAAAAGACTGGGATCATTCTCTCCATATTTTCAGACCACAATGCTTTGAAACCTGAACTCAATCACAAAAGGAAAGTTGGAAAGAACTCAAATACATGGGGGCTAAGTAGCGTCCTACTAAAGAAGGAATGGGTCAACCAGGAAATTAAAGGAGAATTTAAAAAAAATGTGGAAACAAATGAAAATGAAAACACAATTGTCCAAAATCTTTGGGATGCAGCAAAGGCGGTCCTAAGAGGAAAGTATATAGTGATACAAGCCTTTCTCAAGAAACAAGAAAGTTCTCAGGTACACAACGTAACCCTACACCTATAGGAGCTGGAGAAAGAACAGTAAAGAAAGCCTAAACCCAGCAGAAGAAGAGAAATCATAAAGATCAGAGCAAAAATCAATGAAATAGAAACAAACAAACAAAACAAAATAAAACAAAAACCCAGTAGAACAAGTCAATGAAACTAGGAACTTGTTCTTATGAAAGAATTAATAAGCTTGATAAACCTCTGGCCAGACTTTTCAAAAAGAAAAGAGAAAGGACCCAAATTACTAAAATAATGAATGAAAGAGAAGAGATCCCAAACAACACCAAAGAAATACAAACAATTATAAGAACATATTATGAGCAACTACACACCAGCAGCCATCAAAAAAAACCCAACCCCCAAATCTTGCCATTTGCAGCAACATGGATAGAACTAGAGGGCGTTATGCTGAGTGAAATAAGTCCATCAGAGAAAGACAATTATTATATGATCTCTCTGATATGAGGAATTTGAGTGGCAGGGCGGGAGTCCGTGGCGGGTAGGGAGAGAAAAAATGAGACATGATGGGACTGGGGAGGGAGAAAAACCATGAGAGACTCTTAATCTCAGGAAACAAACTGAGGGTTGCTGGGGCGTGGCGGGGGGATGGGGTGGCTGGGTGATGGACACTGGGGAGAGTACATGGTATGGTGAGTGCTGTGAATTGTGTAAGCCTGATGATTCACAGACCTGTACCCCTGAAGCAAATAATACATTATATGTTAATTAAAAAAAAAAAAGAAAACTAAAAGGCAGGCTATGATATGGGAGAATATATTTGCAAATGAGATATTGGATAAAGGGTTAGTATCCAAAATTTATGAAGAACTTACCAAACTTAACACCCAAAAAACAAATAATTCCGTAAAGAAATGGGCAGAAGACATGAACAGACAGGGGAGGCAGGAGGCCTGATCCCAGGACCCTGACATCATGACCTAACCCAAAGGCAGACACTTAACCAGCTGAGCCACGGAGGCACCCTGACAGGAGAGTTTTTAAGAGGCTTTATTTTACCTGGAGGTAAAGAGACTAGAAAATCATGGTAGTGAAAAAATTCAGCCAATGGCTTCCTCATTGTCCTGGGGACAGAACGACGTTAAACTACATGTTTGGAGAAACTATTCTTAGCTCTTATGCAGCCTTGGGGGCATGTTTTAATTGTAGCTAGGACTCTTCCACCTTTCCTTCCCCTTATCTCGAAGTCAGAACTGGATTGTTGCCAGCTGTCCCTTCTCCTGCCCTTCTTCCAGCTTTCTCTTTCCTAGCAGGGATAGGGTCCTGGGCAGTGCTGCGGTCTCAATTTTCTGGAGGGTTCTTGATTGCCCAGCAAACCTTTCGCTTTTCTCTTAGAGTCTCCAGAACTGCCTTGGGGTCCCCACATTTCTGCAAGATAAAGTGCTCAGACCAAAGTTAGATTTTGGACGGCTGCTCTCCTATGCCAGTCATGTCTCCATAAACTCTCAAATGAGAGAATATGTGCTTTAGGACAAAACCTCTGTCTTTCTCTTGCTTTATTTTTGCCCAATATAGACCAAGTGCCGCCAGGGGCTAGTGTTGCGTTAGATTCAGGGCGTATAGAAATGAAGTAATGAGGAAATGCTCTGAGCAGACAGAAGTCCTTGGCGTCCAGGAAATCATAATTTAATGGGGAGACATTCATTTATTTAAGAAATATTTGCAATGTCCCAGGCACAGCATTAAGTCCTGGATATAGAATAGTGAATTAAGCAGATATGGTTCCTGCCTGTTTTGGGATTGTAATTGATTTAGACATAGAGCCATAAATGGAAGCTACTGTAAGTTAGACTGTAAAAATGCTACAACAGATATGCAATAATAATAATTTTAGCAATCATTTGTAGAGAACCAATGATGTGCCCGGCACCATTGCTAATACTTTATATGTGGTAATCTATTCAATCTTCCTGACACTCCCATGAAATAGGTATTGTGATTATCCCTATTTTATAGCTGAAGAACTGAGGCCCAGAGACGCTCATTAATTTTTTTAAGACCGCACAGCTAGTAAGGTGTGTGTGACGTCAGCATTTGAACCCAGTTAATCTGGCTCGGAAGCCTGTGCTCTGAATAGACAAAATGGTCAGGAGACCCAGAAGAAAACTATGATTTTTACAAGAATTGTGAAGATCCTAAGCTGAGCTGTACCTTAAGGGAGTAGTGGAATTTCAAATAATTGGGTGAGCTTTAAGGGTATTCCAAACACATGCGCAGGAAGGAGTGAAGGCTAGGGAGAAAGTGCAGAATGTGTGGTGTGTGTGTGTGTGTGTGTGTGTGTGTGTGTGTTTATTAACATATAATGTATTATTAGCCCCAGTGGTACAGGTCTGTGAATCGCCAGATTTACACTTCACAGCACTCACCATAGCACATACCCTCCCCAATGTCCATAACCCCACCACCCTCACCCCAGCAACCCTCAGTTTGTTCTGTGAGATTTAGAGTCTCTTATGGTTTGTTTCCCTCCCAATCTCATCTTGTTTCATTTAGAATGTATTTTGATCCTAAGGGAGCCTGCAGTGGTCCTGAGTGGGGAAGGGCGCAGTGGGAAAATCCTTGTAATTTATTTTATTTTATTTTTTTAAAGATTTTATTTATTTGACAGACAGAAATCACAAGTAGGCAGAGAGGCAGGCAGAGAGAGAGGAGGAAGCAGGCTCCCCGCTGAGCAGAGAGCCTGATGTGGGGCTCGATCCCAGAACCCTGGGATCACGACCTGAGCCGAAGGCAGAGGCTTTAACCCACTGAGCCACCCAGGCGCCCCAAATCCTTGTAATTTAAAATGCTGACAAAGAGGTTGGGGCCAGGTTGTAACGGCAGTTGAGACCTATGCTCTGAGAGTCTGAATTTTACCAAACAGTGAATCCATAAATATTGGATGCTTGGAAGTCACTGGAAGAAAATCTCTAGAGAAATCAAAGCTGCTATTAAAGTTGGTGTGAAATGTAAGGGTAGAGTGTTTGATGCCTACTTTGGTTTCCACAATCCAGCTTTTATCAGAATGTGACTCAACCTGGAGCTTGGAGTTGGGGATTGGACTGTCAGAGCTCAGACACTAAAACCTACCTCATTGTATTCTGCCCCTATTTTTACCTTAACATTGAACTCAATTAATCTTAATTAAGAAAAAAAAAAGAAATTAAGACATTTTAATTGTATTTTGAAAAATAGAGTTAAAAATCACACGTGGGTGTTTGGACTTTCTTAAAAGATTATTGCAAAAAAGGAGGGCATTGGTATAAATAAAATTAGTGATGTTTTACATGTATGATTTTAAATGAATTCTAAAAGAAAGAAATGCCACCAGGGTTGAGTTTTTCTTCCTCATAGAGTTCCTATAGAGTTCTCACAAGGCACTTGTAGAAAGTTTGGGAATGCATACAATTTTTAAAAAAAATTTTTAAGATTTTATTTATCTGAGAGAGAGAAAGCAGGAGTAGGAGAGAAGGGGGAGAGGGAGAAGCAGACTACTGGCTGAGCGGGGAGCCTGACTCAGGGATCCATCCCAGGACCCTGGGATCATGACCTGAGCTGAAGCCAGACGTTCAACCAACTGAGCCACCCAGGTGCCCTGCACACAATTAAAAAAAATTTTTTTTAATTTATTTATTTGAAAGAGAGAGAGAGGGAAAGAGAGGGAGAGAGCATGAACAGGGGGAGGGGCAGAGGGAGAAGCACACTCCCCGCTGAGTAGGGAGCCTGATGTGGGACTCGATCCTAGGACCCTGGGATCATGACCTGAGCCCAAGGCAGACACTTAACTGACCAAGCCACCCAGACACCCCAAGAATGCACACAGTTTCTTAAGCAGATTTTTGCGCAGCAATGACAGAAATATTTTAGTATTTTTCTTACACACCTATTTTAAATAAATTTGAGAAAAAAATTATCCTTGGCAACTTTTTTTTTTTTTTAACAGACCCCAGACACTGGTATACTCTAAAGTTCAGAAAGACAACTAGCTTTGGTGATTAAAAGCCTGGATCTGCTCAGACTCACTGCTTCCCGGGTGTGTGAGTCAGTCATCAGGCAGTTCAAGTAACCCAACCATCTATAAGTGGGGATAAGAACCACTTTATGAAGGGGTGCCTGGGTGGCTCATGGGTTAAACCTCTGCCTTCAGGTCAGGTCATGATCTCAGGGTCCTGGGATCAAGCCCCACATTGGGGGCGGGGGGAGGGAAGAACTACTTCATGAAGTTGTGAGATTGGGGAGGGTTTACTGGACATCTCTGTATCATGAACACGAAGCGCTCTGACATCCAAACACTGAGCCATGTATACCCAGTAAACCAAAGTAAAACAGCTAAAACTATCATTTTCTCCCTTTAACTCTGAAGTTGATTTTTTAAAAAACAATTGATTGATTGATTTTAGAGAGAGGGGCAGAATCCTCCAGCCTACTGGGATGACCCTGGGATCATGACCTGGGCCAGAATCATGAGTCTGCCGCTTAGCTGACTGAGCCACCCAGGTGCCCCTGAAGTTAATTTGTTTTCACAGCCCTAATCTTCTTCTCCTTCATTCCTCATCTTTTCATGGTGACTTGGAAAGCGGCCTGTCCTTGTTTACTTGCTTTTAGAGAAAGGATATTAATACTCGAGTGTATACCATGTGCCAGACTTTAATCTAGGTCCCTGTACATATTTATAAAAGTAAATTCTCCTAACAAGCCCATGAGGTAGGAGTGATTTTCCGGAAGAAGAGACTGAGGCTCAAGGGGACCTTGTAATAAATGGAAAAGCCCACTCCAAAATCCAGGTCTACCTGTAAAACCCTTATTCTTTTTACTTGTGATGCCACGCTGCTCTTTAAACATGCCGAAGAGGAAATTATCTTTTAAATAAAAATAAGTGGCCATTAATTTCATCCTTAATGAATCCTTTTTTAAATGCCATGAGAACCCTGGGGCTAACTGGAGACGTGGCTGGGGGGGCCCCAAACCACAGGAGCAGACTGTTACCTCTGTCCAAGGCACCCCTTAACTTCAGCCCACTGAGCTTTCTCTTTGCTTATACAGACTTCCAGCTTCCTGGAGTCGGCTTCCATTTGGATTCCAGCTTTCTGGCTCCTGATGTGGGTTTGTGGTTTTCAACTGCCTGGGGTTTAAACAGAAAGGACTAGAAGGCCTCGGAGTGGAATGGCAGAGGGAGCGCAGCTAACCCTCCTGTAGTTGAGAACCTTCACCGGCAGGTGTCTCTGCAGGCAAGGGAGAGGGGCCTTCTCCCGAAGAACCCGCCTGAGAGGTGCGAAATGGATTTGCTAGTTTAACTGGGGAAAATTGTGGAAATGAAGCAAACAAAGGTAGGTCGGCTACCTCCGGAAGTCAATCCCAATTGCATAAATTTTGCTTAGCCAACAGCTGGAGAGGCTGGTAGAAAACCCAAGTAAACCCCCATCTTAATGCAAGGAAGCAGCTGTGAAGGCAGAGAGTCTCCATACTGTCTTCAAAACAGGCAAGGCTGTGTGAAGGTGAGCACTTAAAACTGAGAGGCAATTCCCAAGGCAGTTGTGGCAGGGAAGATGAGAGATGAGAAAATGGAGGAATAAACAGGAGAGATGAGAAAATGAAGGAATAAACAGGAAAGAGGCAGTTCCGTAGCTTTAGAGTCAGGGAAATAAAGAATTTCCGCTTACCTTCTGTGAAATGTTGTGAATTCCCAGCATTTTAGGTACAATTCTATATAAGGGAGAAAAAGATTCAAATATGCTAACATTTTAATTAATATTTTTCAGTTAGGAGACAGAAGCACATAATAAGAAAAAAAAATGTATTGCTATAAATATTAAGGAGTTGACCACAGAGTAACTAAGGATACCTTTCCTTAAGGAGCCTATCCTTTTGTGAAAAAAGTTGTCCTGAATGAATTTTTTTTTTTCTGTACCCAGTGTATTTTTCCATATAAAACCAAAGGCATATCTCCCCGAGGAAAAACATTGATCCTAAAAGATGATTTAGTCACGTTTAAGAGTGCAGGAAACCTTTAAAAAAAATCATAGGGGGGCGCCTGGGTGGTTCAGTGGGTTAAAGCCTGCCTTTGGCTCGGGTCATGGTCTTGGGGTCGTGGGATCGAGCCCCGCAACGGGCTCTTTGCTCAGTGGGGAGCCTGCTTCCCTCTCTCTCTACCTGCCTCTCTGCCTACTTGTGATCTCTCTCTCTCTCTCTGTCAAATAAATAAATAAAAATCTTAAAAAAAAAATCATAGGTGGGGCACCTGAGTGGCTCAGTCAGTTAAGCATTTCCCTTTGGCTCAGGTCATGATCTCTGGGTCCCAGGGTAGAACCCCATGTCAGGCTTCCTGCTCAGCAGGGAGTCTGCTTCTCTTTCTCCCTCTGCCTCTCCCTACGTCTCATTCTCTCTCTCTCTCTCTCAAGTAAATAAATAAATGAAAATCTTTTAAAAAAGTCATACTTAGGGGCACCTGGGTGGCTCAGTGGGTTAAAGCCTCTGCCTTCAGCTCAGGTCATGATCCCAGGGTCCTGGGTTTGAGCCCCGCATCGGGCTCTCTGCTCAGCGGGGAACCTGCTTCCTCCTCTCTCTCTGCCTGCCTCTCTGCCTACTTGTGATCTCTGTCTATCAAATAAATAAATAAAATCTTTAAAAAAAAAGTCATACTTAAAAATCTTTTGGATGCTCTAAAGGGTAATTAATAGTAATCTAAAAATGCTTCAACCATATCCCAGAACATGTGGAAAGTACTAAGGATAATTTTTTAAGTTTTGCGTAATAGCTCGAATGGCTTCATTAAAAAGAAAAACATGGGGATGCCTGAGTGGCTCAGTGGGTTAAGCCGCTGCCTTTGGCTCAGGGCATGATCCCGGGGTCCTGGGATCGAGTCCCACATCGGGTTCCTTGCTTGGCGGGGAGCCTGCTTCTCTCTCTGTCTCTGCTTGCCACTCTGCCTGCTTGTGCGTTCTCTCTCTCTGTCTATCTCTGACAAATAAATAAAATCTTTTTTTTAAAAGATTATTTACTTATTTATTTGTTTGACAGACAAAGATCACAAGTAAGCAGAGAGGCAGGCCGAGAGAGAGAGAGAGAAAGAGAGAGAGAGAGAGAGGAGGAAGCAGGCTCCCTGTTGAGCAGAGAGCCCGATACGGGGCTCAATCCCAGGACCCCGGGATCATGACCTGAGCCTAAGGCAGAGGCTTTAACCCATTGAGCTACCCAGGTGTCCCAATAAAATAAAATCTTAAAAAAAAACCAAAACCCCAAAACGTGGGCAAGCTGAACAGAAAACCCTTGACTGAAAGCTTACTTAGCTTCTTTTAAGCCCCTTCCCCAAGATATTTTCTAGCAGGAGACTATGTACTTACTTTGGCCACTTAGACCTGTTTCTTGGCACCCAGGGGGAGCTTTTGGATTTGACTAGGTTGATCTGGGATAGGAGAAGGGAAGGCAGCAGCCTCCTAGCTGAGGTAGTAACGCAGAGCACAGCCCTCGCAAAATCAGGAGCATATTTGGCTCATCCAGAGAATCAGGGCCACCGAGGGTTTGGACAATGTGATCAAACAAGTGTCCTGATTTCTACGTGATGGCAGAATTTATAACCATCTAATAATTCCCTTGTTTGGGAATATATGGCATGTAAATACGGCATTGCTTTCTGACATACAAAATTTCTGAATGATGCCCCTCTCTATCAGTGTGTTGCTCGTATAACATTAGGTTTTTTTCGGAGCAGTAATAAGTTGGGCAGATGTAAAGTGAGGGTTAGACTTTCTTCAAAGCCCTGATGGCTCACAGAATCTTTGGAGCTATGTGGTGAGGCTGCAGTTTTCTTTCAGGTCGCTGGGAAACTGTCCTGCAGACAGGACAAGAGCGCCTTTGAAATCATAAAAGAATTAGGGGCGCCTGGGTGGCTCAGTGGGTTAAAGCCTCTGCCTTCGGCTCGGGTCGTGATCTTGGGGCTCTGGGATCGAGCCCCGTGTTGGGCTCTCTGCTTTGTGGGGAGCCTGCTTCCTCCTCTTTTTCTCTCTGCCTGCTTGTGATCTCTGTCTGTCAAATAAATAAATAAATAAATAAATCTTAAAAAAAAAAAAAAAGAATGAATGTATTGCCTCCTACTGCTTATATTCTTTTCCAGGCAGAACTTAGGTCCTCAGAGGTTTGGTGTCATTTCTAGAAGTGTCTAAGGTTCTACGGTATCCATCAAGAATGCCTTGGTGTGTCCTTTTCAAATTCTAGAAAGAAGCATAATGACATTACATCAGAAAATGTCTCATTTTCATCTCTGAATCTATTTCTTTTGCCCTTTTTTCCCCCTTATCTTTTGCTCGTTTAGAAAAGAGTGAGTTGGTTACCGAGCTGATTGGGAGCTGGGTGGTGGTTAGCTCTCTGCCTCTGTACTGGACGGCAGAGGCTCTGAGAACTCAGCCGCTGGGCCTCTCCTCTGAGTCTGCAGCTGCGTGGGAACACACCTACCCACCTGCTTTCTAAAGGCAGCTGAAGTACACTCTCAACAGTGAGTCTCATCGTGATGCGACCTACAAGTGAAGCCGTCCTAGGTACTTCAGCCCTATCTCGTAGTCTGCTGTTTCTTGATATGCATTGGTGCCAGCTCTGTCCTGTTCTCAAGAATTCCGGAAGTCCTCTTCTTCCGTGGGTCTAAACTGAGCTCCATCACCCTGGGCTTCTGGAGAAACTTTTTTCTCTTACCAGCTCCTCCCTTGACAAGATTTATAATCCAGGCCCAGAAGATCTCAGGCTCTAGAGGCATGCTGCCTGGGTTTGAATTCTAGTTCTACCACTTTCTAGTTCTATGACCATGACCAATTCCCTTAATCCTGCGGTGCCTCGTTTTCCCTATCTGCAAAATGGGGATAAAATATAATCTGTCTCATAGGGTTGTTGTGGATTAAGTGAGTTCATGTATGTAAACTGCTTAGTGTAGTGTCCGACACATTGTTATTTTTGACTGTGAGTTCCTCCATAAACCTACCTCAGGCTTCGCACTCAAGAAATCCTTATTAAATGCATACATCTAAACTGGTTTCCTTGTTCCCTCATGATTTTCGCTGCGCAATGCCCTCCACAATTTTCCATGTTCTTCTCACCAAAGAGGACATTTCAGGGAGATTTCCAGCAAATCTTTGTCCAAGTCTCCGCAAGACACACCATCTACTGGCCTCAATCCGTATGGGCAGGGAGCATACATGATTTAACGCACAACATACACATTCAGTCATTATCAGGGGACAAGCATGATCTGCCTTTCCTCTTGGAAGTGAGAGCCATGCTCCCTTTCCTAGTTTCTCCTCAGAGGCTTCTTGTGTTTGACACCCTCCAGAGAGTGCCAGAAGTTGGGGTAATTGATGAGCCACTGATATCTATGAGTAGAGGAGAGGCTATAAAGATACTGGTGAGAATGGTTTTGGTGCTACTCCTGCAGCCTTCAGAGCAAAAGATTCTTTTCCCCTTGCCTTCCCAGCTAGCTAAGGTTTCCGTTGAGATGCCCTCCCCAGGGAGAAGGTAAAACTGTGACTCTGGGGCCCAGCACTGAAGTTAATGCAGAGGCAGGTGAGTGAGGTCATGAAGTGGTAAGTGAGGCTGGCCATACCCCGTCATTTATCTGGGATTGAATGAACTCAGCCAAGGAAAGGGTTTAACCAGCACAAGGAGCTGAGGACCATTTCGTCCTTATCCTTCTGTGCCAATCAAGGAACTAATTACTGTTAATTGTGTTGGCAATTTGGAACAGCTACCAGGAACTGATGCAAGACAACTATGGGATGACCTCTCCGTCCCATCCTAGTGCCCGCCATTACTCGTAGTCTATGGGGAACCAGAGGGCCAGTAAACAGCTTTTGGTTTGAGTGAGTAAACATCTGCTCTCCTCACACATTCATGGTGCCATGGCTGTCAGTGTTGGATATTGACATGCAATGACCTGACCACACAGTTCTGCCACATAGAGAAACATATACAAGTGGATAGATGAGCACTGGACTGAAGGAATACATCTTAACCTTGGAAGTGTTCACAGTCTTCTTTCTCCCCGCCCCCCAGCCTGCCAAAGACCATCCTGCTACTGACAGCCCTGTTGCCTATCCCTCTCCCACCCCCACCTCATGTGGTTAGGTTAATCTAGTTAATAAAAGCGGTGGGACGCAGTAGGAGGGAAACCCGGGAGCTAGTGGGGCCCCGGAGGATGTGGAATGCCAGATAGCAGAGGAAGGGAGAAAAAAGAATGTGAGACTTAATTGTTGGAATTATAAATTTGATCGCCTTTAATGTCTTCAGAGAGTCCCTGTAAGGAGGGAATTGTCATTTTAGTATTTATTTAGTTTGCCTAACAGGTCGGTTTTGTCCTTAACCATGATGCGGCTCCCTGGACAACACGCTCCACTGCTTCATCAGGGTTATACAAGTGACAGAAATAGGACGCAGGCACTGTGACAGTCATCTTGCTATAGAATTGTTCCGAGACGGGGTGGGAGGAAAATGACGTAGCCTCTCTGGCCCTCACCCACCCAATGACTGGAATGCATGTTTGGGCTGGTTTCTCCACCCTTGAACACGCAAATCCCAGTTTCCCTAGGCCCCCCGTTTTCGGTGACAGTCCCATGAGTTGTACCCGGTGAGTCGGGCTGTGTTAGAAGGAATTTTACTGAAGAATCCCCTTGCCTCGCTACCTGCTCGGTTACAGTTTCTTGTAGCTATTCCTGCCTTCGTGGCCTCAAGGCTAAAGTGGGGCTAGGCCGGTATTTTTGGTGATGAGGAAATATTTTGTTTTAAGGGAGGCCCGGGTGACTGCTGAACTGGGACGGAGGTCACAGCAGGGGTCACATTAGCCATTCTCGGGGCGATGGGGTGGCCGGCCTGGGGCCTGGCGTCCGGCGCCCCCGCCTCGGGAGCGCGGCGGCGGCGGGGGACTGGCGGGCAGGCTTGCGGTGCCCACCGTCTCATCCCCAGAGGGGGGCACCCGGGAGCCACCGTCAGAGCAGCGGGGCCCACGCGGGAAGGTCGAGCTTGCCGGTGAGGTCACGGTTGCCATGGCTGCGGGCAATGACGCGCGTCGGCACGTGACGCGCGGTTGCCATGGCGCCGGGCCCCGGCGGCGCGGGCGCCCCGCCTCCCGGAGTGACGTCTGCCAGGCCCCCCCTCTTTTTCCCGCCCCCCTCCCCCCTCCCCCCCCGCCGGCTCCCCGCGGCCCGGGAGGTTTCACTGCACAACAAGATGGCGGCGGCGGCGGCGAGCGGAGCTGGCGGGGCTGCCGGGGCCGGAGCGGGGGGAGCCGGGCCGGCGGGCCGCCTGCTGCCTCCGCCTGCCCCGGGACCCCCGGCCGCCCCCGCTGCCGTGCCCCCGGCGGCTGGCCCGCCGCGTCCCCCAGCCCCGGCCTCCCGCGGGCCGGTGCCTGCCCGCATCGGCTACTACGAGATCGACCGCACCATCGGCAAGGGCAACTTCGCTGTGGTCAAGCGGGCCACGCACCTCGTCACCAAGGCCAAGGTAGTGGCGCGGCGGGAGCGGGCGGCTGCGGGGCTGCGCAGCCCGGGACCGTCCGTCCCAGTGCGGCGAGGCAGGAGGGACCCGCGACAGCGAGGCTGAGGGGTCGGCGCGGCGAGCGCGGCTCGGGAGAGTGGAGAGCGTTGGGGATCGGGGACACGGACGGGGAGGGGGCTGTCGGAGGGGAGTGAGGAGGGGGCGAGCCGGAGGGAGGGGACGCCGGGGAGCCGGGAGAGGGGAAACTCCGCGGCCGAGGGGGCCGGCGGGGGGGGCCCGGAGCGCGGAGACCTGGGGGACCGAGGAGCCGGCGATGGGGAGGGGGTGCTCCGCCGGGGCTCTGCGGAGGGGAGCGGAGGGGGTGACTGGAAGAAGAGGTTTGGAACTCTCACGGAGCCGGAGACTGGAAGCCAAGAGGACTCTGGAACCAGCAATTAGGAAATCCTAAGGGGAATGAGGGCAGGGGGATAGGAAATGTGGCCAGCAGGATGGGGAAGACAAGGGTAAACTGGCAGCCTGGGGGAGTTAGGAGGGGAACAAGGACGCCAGGGGCATGTGCGAGGGGTGTGTGGTGGGTGCAGGGTACCTGGAGATGTGAGGGACCTGGTACCTTATGACAGATGCCAATCAGCGTTTGATCGTCTAAGACTGATGGATGGTAGGAATGGGAGCCTGAGGACAGACCAGGTGGTTGGAGGAGGCTATGAAGAAAATGGGAAAATAAGGAGGAAGAAAATTACTTTGCTTTTCTGCAGTAAGGGGCTTAGGGAAAAGAGGCCCAGGGCGCCCCAGGTTCATGGTGGCATTAGGTAGTCAGGGGTTAAACAATTTGGGCGAGCTGGGTTACTGGTTATTTTTAACCAGTTGTTGGAGGGTCTGGAATCATGGGCTTTCTAGAGCGCAGGGTGGGCTCTCAGGGGTAGGGGCAAAAGCCTGGGTGACCGAGGAGGTGGATGAGGAACCCAGACACTGGAGGATTACACTCCTTGGGCCCTTTGGTTCTCAAGGGATTTGTGGAGCTGTAATAGTGAAATTGACCAAGGTCAATTAGGAAGCCATATAAGTACACATATAGGATTTTACATATAAAATTCATTTTTGAGGAAATGTGGGTAGCCTTCTACGTTGGAAGTATTGGAATCAAAGTCATCAGGTGGAATCTTTTGGTTTTGAGAGGACCCACAAAGCCCATTTGTACTCCAGATTTCTTGCTTTGCTCAGTCTCTCACTTGAATGAATACTTTCAGTGTAGTCATTCATTGTTTCTAAAACTGCAGTTTGTGTCTTCCTTCAACCTGATGAAGGACCCTTATAGCTGCTGCCGCTTCCTACCAAAGCCACATCAATTCCTCACCTCCTCAGCCTAGCCCTTATCATTGCTGACCTTGTTTTTGCTTTTATGGCAATTGCTTGTTTTCAGAAGCCAGTAACTTGTCTGGGCCTTCTCTCCTGCTCACTCACAAGCTGGAGTTCCCTTTTCCCTCCTTTCTGTCAAAGCCTACAAGGGGCCCTTTTTACAAACAGGGTGGCAGGGTAGGTGGTTGTGGAAAATTGATCGGTCAGTTTCACTTCCTCTGGGGGGCCCCCTTCAGCCTTTCTGTCAGTTTTTATCAGAGGGCCTCAAGTCTGCAGGTCTGAGCTGAATGAGATACCAAAGTCCAGGGTTCTCTGATGTCACCCTCGGACCCTGAGGGGAACTAGATTGAGTGAAGACTTTGGTACCTCTCTGCCCACCCCACCCCTGCTCCCAGGTGTTTACAGTTCTGTTTACTGTTCCCTAACCCAAAGTTATGTTTATAAACAACCCTAGTTGTTCGAGAGCTTTGTTCCTTGTTTCAGTATTTCCTTTTTTTTAAAATCTCCCCCTCTCTTCTAAGTAATCACATTGAGCTCCTGTGATTATTTTGCTCTGACCTCTGGGGGATGGACGCCCTGAACTTAATTGGTTTCCTGGTTTATGGTATCTACGATTGAATAATTTTGTGTCTTGCAGCCCTTGGATACACCAAAATATTGATAAAAAATTCTGTGACAGACAGGGTCGTATGTTTTTGTAAATGTAATTGCAAACAGTTGATTCTTGGCTTTATATATAAAAGAGACATTTTTATCTTCCATAGTCAGCAAAGCCAGTGGCTAATTATGGCTGATCTGCTTGCTTTCTAATGTGTGTGTGTGTGTGTGTGTGTGTGTGTGTGTGTGTCTTGGTTTTTCTCTGAGGCCTTGGTGTCCTCTAGGACTGCAGCATTTCAAACATTAGCTTGTTTATGAACGGGTGTCACTGTTTATGTTGGTTTTTATCTTTGATCATTTCTGGTGTGCAGTTATGTAATTCGTATGTATGGAAATATTTGAAATCCTAAATGAGACCGAACGAGATGGCTTGGACAATGAGTTGCATGTGTGTGAGGACCACAGCAGCACTCATTTGTGTTTCTGTAGCAGTGTGCAATTTCCTAGTTACAGTTACAAGCACCCTATCTTTTGCTGCTTAAATTACTCTGACGACATGAGTGAAGCTTGATTCCCAAGGAGTTGTCATGTGCCCAGGGTGAACGATGAGCATATTTTGGCCTCCTCCCTGGTTATCTGAATCCACTTTGGAAGGGATTCTTAAATGCTGACAGCTTAGATGTGCCTAACAGCTGTTGACATACAGTGTGATGGCCTATTAAGGCCACGGTGTGGTTATATAATGGCAAGGAAGGTGCCTAGCTAGGTACTAGTAGACGCAGAAGCTGCTGTTTCAGTTGCTTAGGGAGATAGATTTTTTCTCCCCATGCACTGCAGCCTTTATTTTACTTCTGCATTCAGGTCACTTGGAACCAAAGAGAGTTATTATTTTTTTTTTCCCATCTCTTTCCAGAATCTATAATTTTTCGTTTTCATCTTTTAGAGGTATGTGATTGTTTTCTTTCTCCTTTTGCCCCTGTAAGGCACTGAACGGTCAGGGCTTTTCTTAAAATCATCTCTAACCATCGGACTCAGGTAGTTCAGAAGATACTTGTATTGGTTGAAGGAGGGTAGGTAATCGGTGCTTTCTGACATCAGGGAAGTATTTATGATCATCTTTTCTTAAACACACCATCCATTCCAAGGACTAAGAGGCTAAAGTAAACTTCATGTATTGACTAAGCTACTGCCCTCTGTCCGAGAATAAGTGGTGAAACTGGCTTTTTCCCAAATTCTGTTCACTCTCAAACCTCCTGGAGTAGGACCCTGGGCTGAAGAGAATTAGTAGAGGAGAGGAGAGAGTTTCCTGTTAGGTTGTTGTTGACTTCTGCAGCACGTTCGTGGGCTCAGGCTTGATACTGGCAGTTCTGCGGTGCCTGGGGAATCATTGCGGAACAGGTCCCAGGAGAGGAGGGTCATCTGTGACACACTTTGGTCAGCAGCTCACCCTGGCTGTCTTTGTCCTACCTTGTCCTACCTTCTTTGATTCCCCCCCCCCCACCTTTTTTTCTTTTTTTGAGAAGTCTTGATCTGAGATTCTCTGGCTCTGTTCTTTTGGTAGGGCACTGTCAAGTATTCTGTCTTCAGATTGCTTATAGTCTGTTGCCTGTGCCTAATTATACCTTTACTGATTGGATGAATGGGAACAAAGAGTAGATTTTTGTTGTGTGCATTTTTAAAATGTGTATCTGAATATATAAGTCGTAGATCAGATAATTATTAGGTGTTAATTCAACACATATGTATCACTTGCTTGCTACTGGCTTGTGGTAAGAGCTTGAGCTTCGAATTAGGCTGCCTGGGTTTGAATCCTCTTCTGCCTAGGAGCTGGGTGATCTTGGGTCAGTTATCAACCTTCTCTGTGCTCAGATGTGGTCATCTGTAAAATGAGATGACAGTAGTACTTCCCTCACAAGTTTGGGTGTCAGGAAGATTAAGTAAGATAGTATATGGGAAGGTCCTACACCAGTGCCTGGCACCTAGTAGGCATGTGGTAAATGTCAGCAGCAGCTTCTGTAGTAAGAAAGGTGAGTAGGACAGAGCTCCCCTCTTTTTGCTTTTCATCTGTTTGGAACAGTCCGTGAATGCATATGCCATTTCTTTTGTGCAGGTAGATGTCATCTTCATGATACGCTTTCAGTGTAAAGAAATGAGTTAGCTGTTATTTCAGATGCTACTTTGAGATATTTGGGTTGAACTCCCGTGGACTATGGAGTAATTTCATGAAATTGACATTTTAAAACATAATTTTCCATTAGTTCAACCTTTTTTTAAAGTAAGCTCTATGCTCAACATAAGCTTGAACTCAACAACCTCTAGATCAAGAGTCGCACGCTCAGCTGACTGAGCCAGCCAGGCGCTCCTAAACTTTTTTTTTTCTTCTTTAAAGCAATTATGAGACTTGTCTAATGAAAACTGTAACTAGCACTGGCTTTTGCTTTGGGCCGTCCTGCATTTTTAGTGTGCTTGTATAACTACTCTTTGTTACATTGGTGATGGAACAGAGTTGATTTGCATGCACTTCCCCCCCACCTCCAGAGATTCACTTAAATCTGGTGGAGAATATAAAGAAATATTCCTACAAACTTAAGAATACATTTGCATTTGGGTGCACAGTGTGCTGCTTTGAAGGCCAAGGTCAGGATTCTTAACTTTTGATATTATATACAGAAAACATTTTGCCCCGTGACCCCATTCCAAATGTGGACCAGCCATGACATATGGGTGTGTTTCGTGGTTTAGTGCAAACTCATTTCCATGAAGACAAAGACTCAGAGCGGGCAAGGGGCAGTATTTTCACTTCTAAGTAAGAGTTTAATGGAGCAGAGTAGATGATGCTTACGCTCATGAGAAGGCTGAAAGCAAGATTCATTGTAAATAGAGAAGAGAATTGTATTAAGAAGAAAATGAAGGGAAGATTACACTAGATACATTTGAGGAAGATAGTTCCATCTTTAGATAATCTAAAAATGACTCTTGAAAGACTACTGACTTCATTTTGATACAGTTGTGATGGGGTTACTAACTTTGTTGAGATTTTGTTAAGAGCTAAGATTGATTTGGACTGGTTTCTCCAGAGTCAAAATACCAGTATTCTACTTTCAACATCAAAGCTGTTTATTTTAACATTCTGACTTTGGTGCCAGCTCCCTAGAAAGTCATAGATCTGGCTCAAGCCAGAGGTGCCCAGACTAGTTATTTCTGTGCCAGAAGTGCTGTTTTCATTTTCCAAGCATCAATCTGGCGAATGTTTTCTAGTTCACGGCATAAAAGAGAACAAAATGGATGCTTTGAAGAGAAAAAGAAGTGCTCTCTACTCACCAGAACCTCTATAATTCTAAAAGACATCAGAAATACCTTTGTACAGGGATAGAAACTTTCCCTTATCCATCTGTTCCTTCAGCATGTTTACTGAATCCAGATTTTGGGTCAGGTTCTCTCTTGGGCTCTTGAATTTACCAATAACAAGAGAGACAAAAAGCTCTTGACTTCTTGAAGTTTACTTTCTAATGCAAGGAGACAGACAAGAAACATATAAACACGTAACTTCATATAGTGGTAGATACCATGAAGAAAATAAATGGGCCAGAGAGTGCTGGGGAAGGGTGCTGCTTCACGTAGAGTTGTCAGGGAATATCTTGATGAGATATATGTATATAGATATTTTATAGATTGTGGCTATTTTATTTATTTCTTTTTTTTTTTTTTTTAAAAGGGGGCAGGGGAGAGGGAAAGAGAGAATCTTAAGCCAGCCACGTCAGCATAGAGCCTGATGCAGGGCTTGGTCTCACAATCTTGAGATAATGACCTGAGCCAAAATCAAGCGGAGGTGCTGACACCTGAATGATAAGAAAAAGCCAGCCTGGGAAGACTTGGAAGATAGAATTTTCAATGCAGAAGGAATGGCAAGTACAATGGTTTTGGGATAGAGATGAACTTGGTTTATCCAAAGATTAGACCCAAGGTCATGGTGCCTAGAGCTTGGTGAACAAGGGAAGGATGGTAAGAGGTGAGGTTAGAAAGTTAGGGGTCAGATCATATAGGTCTCAGGCCGTTTGATGGAATTGAGTATGAAATGGGATTTGGCATCAGAGGATATCACAGCAGAGCTCTGGTATCATCTGGTTTATGTTTTTAAAAATTTGTGCTGGTTATTTTATGGTTAAGGGTAAAAATGCTTTTTCTAATGCATTTTTTCAGATGGAGGAGGTGTTCAATTTTACATTCTTTCACATCTGTAAGAGAATGACATACATTTTCCACATAAGTTAAACATGATCAGCCAATAATATTTGCTGATTTGGAGGGGCACAAAAAAGATCTTAGACATGTTCTATTCTACTTCTGTCTTTTCCAGAGTCTAGAAAGATGGATTTCATGGAATTTAGAATCTTAGGCTTTTAGGGGCTAATTAAAGTAGTTTGGACCAATTATCCATTAGATTTTTGTCTCTTTGGTCTCACCAACCCCCCCCAAGATCCCCCCCCCAACTTAGCAGTTTGCCTAGAATCCTACAGTTAGTTAATGGCGGAGTTGGAATTAGAATCCAGGGATCCCTATTCCTAGTTAACTCTACTTTGTCTCCTCCCGTCAGAGAAAACATTGTACTTGCCATCGTGATCTTTTATTAAAGAAACAAGATGTACCTACTAATTGAAGTTTAAGAGATTTAGCATTTCTAGTAAAACGAATTCCAAAGCTCAGATGCCAGGATAAGAGGAACAATTTCCAAGTAGAGAGGAAGAGTAAATATACCAACACTGTATTTCACCTGTCCTTTTGGCATTATTTCACTCTGTCACTTCTGTCACTTACCAGCAGTCCTCCATGGGTCCATTGCTTGGCCTTTAAATCCTACTCAAACACCCCTTCTTGCCCCCTTGACTTGACTGAGGCATCCAAAAAGCCTCTCACGGGCTGGCGGGGTGGCACAGTTAGTTAAGCACCTGACTCTTGGTTTTGGCTCCAGTTGTGATCTCATGGTTGTGAGATTGAGCCCCGTGTCCCACTCCATGCTCAGTGAGGGGTCTGCTTGAGATTCTTTCTCCCTTTCCCTTTGCCCTTCGCTCATGCTCTCTCTCTCTCTCAAAAATAAATAAGTTTGTAAAAAAAAAAAGTGTTTCAAAATACTAAGGAAGTAAAAAAAGGAAAGCAATGAACACAGAAAAGGCAATGACCATAAACACAGTCTGCCTTATATAGTTTTCTTTCACCACTATATCTAGCTTACTCCCAGGGAATATGAGTAATTATACTTTCGCTCTGTTGGGTCGGTCTGGTCTGGTCTGTCTTTGAAGGACCTTTCTGAGATGGACTCCTTACCGGATCGCTAACAATTTCTAGGGCATGGTGCCATCTTTTAACTCATTAAGAAAACTGGTCAAGAAGATACATACCCTCGATGACACAGGTGAGGACCAAGAGAACCAGTTATCTAGGGCTCCTCTTATGTGGTTCTACTTTCTGGTTTAAGAGTTAGACCCAGGGGGGCGCCTGGGTGGCTCAGTGGGTTAAAGCCTCTGCCTTCAGCTCAGGTCATGATCCCAGGGTCCTGGGATCGAGCCCCGCATCGGGCTCTCTGCTCCGCAGGGAGCCTGCTTCCTCCTCTCTCTGCCTACTTGTAAACTCTGTCAAATAAATAAATAAATATTAAAAAAAAAAAAAAAAAGAGTTAGACCCAGGGGTACCTGGCTGGCTCAGTTGGCAGAACATGCAACTTTTGATCTCGGGGTTGTGAGTTCAAGCCCCATGTTGGGTGTAGGGATTACTAAGAGCTACTATGCCTGTTCCCTAAGTAACTGAAGGACCTCACTCATCAGGTGAGTCCCTGCCTCCTTCGAACAGTGAGTAGGTTGGTCCCTTTTGGCATAATAGTATAGTTACACGGTCTCGTAGATGATTGATAACATCCAGAGAATGAAAATTATGTACATTCTTAGGGATATTTGTCCTAATGTAATAAATAATTGTTAAATAAGTGGCCTAGGCAATGTCTTTGAGAAACCTCAACAGTCTTGGATGAATTAGCTTGAAAAGGCTTGTTTTGGATCTGTTCAGAATAAAATTCCTTCAGCTACTACAAACCTGTTGTATGAGCCATGGTGAAGTTTTAGGAATATATATATATATATATATGTGTGTGTGTGTGTGTGTGTGTGTGTGTATATTTTTTTTAAAAGAATTTATTTATTTATTTATTTGAGATCACAAGTAGGCAGAGAGGCAGGCAGAGAGAGAGGAGGAAGCAGGCTCCCCGCTGAGCAGAGAGCCCGATGCGGGACTCGATCCCAGGACTAAGGCAGAGGATTTAACCCATTGAGCCACCCAGGTGCCCCTAGGAATATATTTATTTAGGAGGTGTACGATCCACTGAAGACAAGAAGTCTCGGGCTGCTACTTATGTCCTGTCAGAGTTTAGTGAGAAAGGTAGGAATCAGATTGTGAATACTCAGCCTCATTTCCTAGAAACTGAAAAGGAAGGAGTGATACACCCATGGCCTGTTCAAGCTCATCTGTGTGGGCTGCGCTCACTCAGTTGGATACTTTTGGCTAGTTGTCTTAGACTATACTTAGGTTTTGATTAGGAAGTTCTGAGAATTTTCAAATTTCTGTCTAGTTTCAGCTCTAGTATGCACATGCTTACCAGCAGTGTGCTTTACTTCCCTTTGCTCCCTTCTGAAGAACTGAATGCCAAGATTCAGGTTAGCTGATCACATTTAAGATTGAGATTTTTTACAGAAGAAATTTTTCATTCCATCCATCCATCCATCCATCCATGCATCCACCCAGCCATCCACCTATCCATCCATCCAATAAACTTTTGAAAATTATTTATCAAAAGCCAGGAATGGATGCTATCTGGCACAAAATTCAAGAAGTGCAAATTTGTATATAATGAAGTTAAGTCTGCCTGCTACCCCGGTACTCAGCCACACAGTTTTTTTTTAGTCTTGTTTCAGAAATATTTATTAAGCTCTGGTCTGGATCAGTCTAAATGCTAGAGGGTGTTTGTGACATGCTTGAAATTTCTAGAAATAACTTTACTTAAAGTTAAAAAAAGACAGAAAATAATGTAGCTTTTAATGCTCCTTAGGAGGCACAGTGTGATATTTTGCTCCTTAGGATATCACAGTGTGATAATTTATTTTATTTTTTTTTCAAAGATTTTATTTATTTATTTGACAGACAGAGATCACAAGTAGGCAGATAGGCAGGCAGAGAGAGAGGAAGGGAAGCAGACTCCCCGCTGAGCAGAGAGCCTGCGGGGCTCCATCCCAGGACCCTGGGATCATGACCTGAGCTGAAGGCAGAGGCTTTAGCCCACTGAGCCACCCAGGTGCCCCCACAGTGTGATAATTTAATGGAAGCTCCATGAGGGCAGGGATTTTAATCTGTTGTCTGCTGCTGTAGTCTCAGTGCCTGCTACAATGTCTGTAAATACTCACTTAGTGAATGGATATCAGGATTTTAAAAAAAGGGAGCTAAGTTTCTTTTTATACCCTTAATATATCTTAGAATTTTATGATTGAAATTTTCTATCTTCAGTTAAGACATTAAAGAAAAGTAATTTTCTGTTTTTATTTTTGGTGTTTTTTTTTGTTTTTGTTTTTGTTTTTGTTTTTTTCCCCTCAACAAATACCTGGGTAGGGAGATTGCACAAGCTTTCTGGGCAAGTAGTTTATTTCTGGCATGTCTCAAACTTTCATTACTAGGAAGTTCTCTCGATCTAGAGTAAATCCCACCATTGAAATTCTAGTCCCTTTATTTTTAATTTTTTTAAAAGATTTTATTTATTTATTTGAGAGAGAAAGAGGTCACAAGTAGGCAGAGAGGCAGGCAGAGAGAGAGGAAGGGAAGCAGGCTCTGCGCTGAGCAGAGAGTCCAATGCAGGGCTCGATCCCAGAACCCAGGGATCATGACCTGAGCCGAAGGCAGAAGCTTTAACCCACTGAGCCACCCAGGCGCCCCTAGTCCCTTACTTTAAAGGGAAGGTTCTTGGGTATCCAGGCTCCCCGGAGGTTATTTCCTTGTGGGTAGGTTGTTTCCTTGAGAAGCCCCCAGTGCTGTATTCCGCGTGGTCAGCCAACCCCAGGCTTTGCCTCTTCTGCCCTGGAGCTTCTCTTTGCAGACTCACCACCAGTCTGTCTTGGGCTGCTAGCACTTCCTGAAATAACTTTAAACTCTGTGTTGAGTTACCTCTGGTTTTTTTCTTTACACACAGTGATCTGATTTAAAAACAAAATGACTTCGGGTTACTGGCCCTTAACTTAAAGGGTTACTTTTAATGGTCCTTACCATTAATGGATTAATTAAACTGGTATTTGTTGTGTCATCTGTATGGAAAAAAAAATAGCAACTGTTGGTCCTAGAGGACAAGAAGATAAATTTTATTCTCTTCAGGGTAGACTCTAGGTGAAGTTAAAGGAACAGTTGAATGCTTACAGCTTGAGCCTGATGGAGGAGGAAGGGAAGAGGTAGACAGCATCAACTCTTACTCCAGCCTGATAGCTGATTATTACTGGACTTTCTTCTACTCCTTTGCCCTCTTTTTGTTTTTGTTTTTTTCTGATTATAAAAGTAATTTTTCCTGATTATAAAAGTAATTTTTCCTCATGGAAGAAATTTGGGGAAAACTCAGGAAATTTTAAAGAAGTAAAGGGGAAGAAACCTAATCCTAATCACCCTAATCTTGTCACCTAGAGGCAACTGTTATGAATATTACAAAATACATTATTGGGATCATATTATTATACTGTTTCATTTCTTTCCTCTTCTATCATTATAAGCATCTTCCCATCATTAGAAACTCTTTGTAAAAATTGATTTTAATGGGTGTATAGCCTTCCATTGTCTGATGACTGTCATTTTTTGAAACTTTTTTCAGAGCTGAAGATTCCTCTCAGTTTTTTACTCTCAAGTTCTCTGTGATGCCCATTTTTGTACATGTGAAGTCTTTGATGCATTTCTGATTTTTTGCTCAGGACAGATTGTTGGAAGTGAAATTACTGGGTCAGAGGGTACACATGTTTTTGAGACACTTGATACCAGTGTTGCCACGTTGCTTTCCAGAAAGGTCGTGCCAGGGTTAGGCTCCTTTATCTTGTATCCCCTCTGCCTTTCAAGGCCCTGCTGTGCCTCTGAGCCTAGGGTGTCAGCTGTAGGACGGGTCAAAAGGGACTTAGAGCAGCTGCCTGTACATTCCTTCCCTGAGCCCAACCTGGAGGAGGAAGAACAGAGTGAATGTGACTTACCTTTCAGTCGCTGGTGGATCATCGTCTCCCCCCCCCCCCCCCCCAACCTTTCCCAACCAGATGCGAACCTGCATTGGAGAACCTTACCTGAACCCTGGCTTTTAAAATAACTATTCTTTGGTGAACCTGAGTGAGAATTTCAGAGATTAATGAAGGTTGTAATTTACTCCTCCCTCTTTTTAAAGGTAAAAAGATGGTGAAGGGAAATTGTAAGGGAGGTAATTTTGTGAATAAATATGGTGATGCAGCAGCCTTATTGTGTTGGGATTTGCTTATGTCCTCTATGTGTTAAGAGGTTTAAAGGGTAATTGGGCCATATGGGATATTGTTCTTAGAATGTTTTTGGGTTATTACTGCTGTATTTTGGGCATCCAGCGATATACTCTTTTATCTGCAGTAGAATACCTCTTAGGCAATAAGTTTGGTTTATGACTTGCTTGGTTAATTGGGGCAAAAAACAAATGAGGTAGGGAAATCAGAAATAATGATGCATACATACTTTTAGTATTTTAATTTAAAATATACATAGGCATTCATTCACTAATCTTTTTAAAAGTGTTTATTATGGAAATTTCAAATGTAAACAAAAGTTGAGAGAGTAGTATAATGAACCCTCATGGACTCAGCACCCAGCCTGTGCTGTTACCACCTCATGGCCAGTCTTCCATCTGTACCCCTTCCCGATCCTTTCTCTAATTTATTTCAAAGCAACTTATAGAATCCAATCATTTTATCTATAAATATTTTGGCATGTATCTCCAAATGAGGATTCTTTTTCAAAAAACATGACACCAGGACCATTATCCTACCTAAAACAACAGTAATTCCTTCTTGTCATTAAATCAGTGTTAAAATGTCATATATGTATTTTTTCTTTTTTTTTCTTTCCACCACTTACACGTTTGAATCAGGATCTAAATAAAGTCTGTACATTATAATTGATTGATATCCCTTAAGGTTGTTTTTTTGTTGTTGTTGTTGTTGTTTTTAATTTGTTTTACCCTATAGGTTTCCCCTCTTTCTCTTTTCTTTGCAATTTTAAAGAACACACAGGCTAATCTTTTGTAATCTTTTGTTGTAGGGCCAAGACCTTTCTTTGTGTCTTGATGTCTTGATTGGAGCTCCTTCATCTTGTTTGCATTAAACATACCCATAGTTTATCGTCTATGATTTCCAGTTTGTTTGGCTTTTTTTTTTTTTAAAAGCAGAGCATGAATGGAAAGGCATTTGTGAAGCAGTGTGAGTACAGAATGGCTCTTGAGTTTTATGATTCCCTCCCCCCCCCAGTCTTTTACATCTGTCTCGTCTACATCTAATTTGACTTTACCAAGTCTCTTTAAGCCTTCGACTTAGTTTTCATAGAAACAGGCCTTTCTTTTCTCCCTGATTTCACATAAGTAATCACAAGAGCACCTGGTAGAAATAGGTTTGGGAAAAAAACCATTCTTGGTAAGCATGCATCTCAGTGTGGGGGCAGAAACGTCAGGGAACAAGAGTGGCTGTACCCTGGGGCCAGTTGCGTTCCGGGACACAGAATTTCACACAGGGAAGGGGAAGCAGTGGTTATCTAGACAGGTTGGTTGGGTGGAGGTGGGTTAAGAGAGCTCCTGCCCGACCATAAGATTAGAAATAAGTGAAAGTTGGTAGGAATTTAGGGACAAGATATTTTATAGAGTCGCTTATTTCTAGGGTATACTTCAGGGTGGTATTTTTGTCCACTTCTGTCAGAGTTTGCATGAACTGAACTGAATTTGATAACGGGCCAGTGATGTCAAGAATTTAGTGAGGAAACAGCCAGTCTCTCTAGTTTAAAAGGTTTATATCTATTCACTGCCAGGGTAGTGTTCCATGGAACAAGTTGACATTTTCATGTAGTAAGTTGTTTTCTGTTCCTGGCAAAAAAAATCTTGGTTCACATGCCACAAGAAACAGAATTGTTTTCATTGTGGAAGACAGGAGCAGAGCTGTGTGTTTCTTATTTGGATTAGTTGGGCACCTGCAAGAGTTCTTACTTCTTTCTTTCGCTTCCTGCCTCCTCTTGTCCTTTCCTTCTGTCAAAATGTTCATTATAGTGTTGCATAAAGCAGTGTTCAGACAATAGATGAGGTGTTTTTTTTTATTTTTTATTTTTTTTTGGTAGCTCGTTTTTCCAAACCCTCAAAATAATGTTTTTAGGGATGGCGTGTTCTTGGCTTACTTTCCCTGTCTCCGTCAACAGTGACATTGTTATTCTAGTCAAATGGACAGTTGTGTCCCAGCCATGATCTCTGTGTCTTAGCTGCAGGGGTACCGCGTTCATATTGTGTACCTGTAACGCTCTTCCCTGTGTACAGTAGTCCTGGGACATTTGAATTGGGGGGTGATACTTTCGGACCTCTATAAAGGATTTTGCACCCCTTGCGAATAAAATAACTTGTTTGAAGCATGTCGCTCCTTGGCCTCTCTGACATGGGCACAAGAGTGGCCAGTGATTGCAGCCTGCTGCCTCTTCTGATCTCATTTTCCTTCTTCCTTTTTCAGTCGGCAGCTGCATCCAGTCCCCTGCTCTCATTGAGCTCTTAGTAAAAGGGGTACTGTTCTACTGAGTCACAACCTCTTATATCAGTCGTGGTTAGATTTTTTTGGGGGGTGGGGATCAAGACTCCATTTGGGACTCTTATTCAATTTTAAAACTACATTTCAGTTGTGTTACTACCTAAATTTCTCTTTTTCTTGTGCTGGTGCCAGTGTTTTCTGCTTTTCCAGCTCTCTGGGGAACCTTATGGGCCCATCCAGATTGCCCGAGGAAGTCCATAGCAATGAGTTGAGCATTGGTATGGGAGTCAAGGCACTGTGTTTGCAGATTTAATTTCTGATAGCTGACAGTTTTCTTTGGCCGGTTTTCTTTAACCTCATGGAGCTTCCAGTTTCTTTTTTTGCTTACATATATACTTTTTAAGAGCTTTATTGAGATGTAACTCACATAATACACAGTTCCCTCAGCTCATTGTTTTTAGTAGATTCACAGAGTTGTGCAACCATCGGCACAATCAATTTTAGAACATTTCCACTCCCCTCAGAAGAAATGGCAGATAACTGTTCACAGTCATTACCCATTTCCTCAGCCTTCTTCCTCCAACCTTAAGCAACCACTAATCAGTTTCTATAGGTTTGTCTATTCTGGACATTTCATATAAATAGAATCAGACAAAGTATGGCTTTTTGTGTCTGGCTTCTTTCCCTTAGCGTAGTATCTTCAAGGTTCATCCATGTGGTAGCATATGTCAGAATTTCATTACTTTTGATGGCCAAATAATATTCCATTGTCTAGCCAGGCTGCATTTTGTTGATCCATTGGTGAATTAGTGGACAATTTGTGTTTGTTTCTGCCCATTGCCTATTATGAATAATGCTGTTATGAACATTCACATACGGGTTTCTGTGTGGACCTATGTTTTCATTTCTCTTGCATATATATACCAAAGAGGGAAAAATGGCTGGGTCATATAGCTCCATGTCTGACTTTTTGAGGAGTTGCCGAACTGCGTCCCAAAATGGCTGCACCATTTTCCATTCCCCCCAGTAATGAATGTATGAGGGTGGCAGTTTTTCTACGTCCTTGCCAAAACTTATGTTCTTTCTTTTTGATCTAATAATCCCAGTGGATGTGAAGTGGTATTTCATTGTGGTTTTGATTTGCATTTCCCTAATGACTAATGGTGTTGACATTTTTTCCTGTGCTCATTGCCGATTCGTAGATCTTCGGAGAAGTGTCTGTTTAGATTTTTGCCTGTATCTTAGTTGGGCTATTTGTCTTTTTATTGTTGAGTTGTAAGAATTCTTTACATATTCTGGATAGAAGTTCTTTATCAGATATATGATTTACATATGTGTGTGTTGTCTCTTCACTTTCTTGATGATTTTGTTTGTAGCATAACTTTTTAATTTTGATGCACTGGTTTCTTAATTTGTCAGGTTATTCTAACTCTGATGTGCTCTGTTGTGAATATTTTCTTCTCTTTTTATTCATTGTTTCCCTTTCTCCCACTTTCAAATAGTTCTTCCTTTTCCAGGGCATTTTGTAACTTCAAAGTCTCTTTAAAAACATCTCTGTATGTATCTCTCTGATATATATATATATCAGAGAGATAAATATAGATATATATATATCTATATTTATGTATATATGTACACATATATATACATATGTATATATATCAGAGAGATAAATATAGATATATATACATATATATGTATATAAATATATATCTATATATTTATGTATATATGTACACATATATACATATATATGTAAATATACATATATATGTATATATATATATCTATATTTATCTCTCTGATATATGTGTCTTACAAAATAATCAAGCTTTACAAATATATAACATAGGAAGCGGCTGTGTTCCTCTCTCCAGAGAAAACATGGTTAACATTTTATAACCAGATATTCCTATTCGTGTGTTAATATTTTATATTTTTTATTAAAAAGAGATCATACCACACATCCGGTTTGCTACTTGTTTTTTAACTTAAATAGTGTATCTCTGATAGTCTTCCATGTCCGTACATTTTGCCCTCGTCTCAATCTTTTTAATGGCTGCAGAGTATTCCATTTAAGGGGACTACTATAATTTATTTCAGTTTTAGCCTATCGATAGGTTTGGGGTTGTTCTCAGCTTTTATTGATTTTTATCACACATTGCATCTATTAATGTTTCTGCACATTTATATTTGCACACTTGTGCTAGTGTTTCTCTTCTATTCCATTTATTTGCGTTGCATTATTTACTATTCAAAAGACTCAGTCAGACTTACTTTTTAAAATAAAAAAAAAAAAAAATCAAATGTAAGAGTTTAATTAGGTCCTGCTTGGAGTAAATGTCCCAAAAGTTATGTATTCTTTTCTGTTAGGACATTTACAATGTTAGGATCTTCTTTTGAAACTAGGTGCTCCATTTTCTCAGTAATTTAATAGAATAATCCACTAGGAGAGGAATGCTTGAGTGGAAGTGTGAATGCTTCAAGTTTTATAAATGTTGCAAATTGCCCTCCAAGAAAGGCCAAGCTAATTCACTCAGTTCCAGGAGTATACCACAGTGCTCTCTGTTTTTTTAACACTGGAAACCAGCCATCTTTTTAGCAAATCAATCTGACAGGTAAAAAACCTCATTTTAATTTATAGTTATTTAATAGTGAATTGTCATTTAGTTTGCTGATTGGCTATTTGTATTTCTTCTTGGAACTGTGTGTCCTTTGTCTACTTTTCTGTTGTTGTTGTTGTTGTTTTTTTACCTTTTTAAATTATGCAGTAGCTTTTTGAACATTAGGGAAATTAGTTACCTCTGAAAATATTACAGATGAATTTCTGTGTTTGTCTTGTGACTTTATGTGTATGTGTATTTAAAAAAATATATATATATAAACATTTTTATGTAGTCGGTTTTCTGTTTTTTACCTTATGGCTTCTCATGTGATTTCTGTCCTCATTCTAAACTTATAAAAATATTTACCCATGTTTTTGTCAAGTACTTTTATGGTTTTGTTTTTAAATTTAGATCTTTGCTTCATGTGGAATGTGTTTTGGTTTAAAGCGAATGGGAAGGGATCAGTTGTGGAATTTGCTGGAGTTGTAACTTTATATTTATTTTTGTGGTTATTAATAGTTTTCTTCTCTCACTGGACTGTAAGCTCCATGAGGGCAATGGACTATGTAATTTTCCCCCCTTGTTCTTATTGTCAGTGTTAAGCACAATACCTGCCTCACGTTGGGGCCTCCATCTGCTGAATGACTGAATCTTTTTCTCCACTGTCTAGCTTATGGTGTCAACTCAGTTACCTTGAATAATTAGTTCTTTCTTAATTTAAAAATGCAACTTTATTACAAAATCTCCAGATGCTTGGGTACATTTCCAGGCTCTTTTAAGCCATTTGATTATCCTATCTTTACTTGGTTTGATATTGTGTAGCTTTAATTATTATAGCTTTCTCCTACTTAAAACATGTTTGGAAGGCCAGCCTCAAACAGTCTTGAATGGGAAGCACTGTGATCTCCTTTAGTAAAACTTCTTGCTACCCCTTAGAAAACATTCATTTAACTTACTGATTAAACATTTAATCTATTCTGAGAGTCAGCTTGCAAAGTAGAAATGATTTGGGGGTGTTACTTGCTAGAGTTTTGCTAGGATATGACATCCTTAGTTCTGGCTTGATATCCTAAGTGTCTTTTTTTTTTTTTTTTTTTTTAAGATTTTATTTATTTATTTGAGAGAGAGTGAGAGAGAGAGAGCATGAACAGGGTGAGGGGTAGGGGGAGAAACAGGCTTTCTGCTGAGCAGAGAGCCTGATGCGGGGCTTGATCCCAGGACTCCAGGATCATGACCTAAGCCAAAGGCAGACACTTAACCGACTGAGCTACCCAGGCGCCCCCCAGCCCCAAGTGTCTTTTTAAAAACTCTAATTTTGTAATCTTGGGCATCTCTAGAAAAACATTTTTCTCATAGTCTTTTAATGCAGAATACACATGGAGGGTAGGTGGCAGAAAAGGCATAAAGAAATTCTGTTGGCACCCAGCTGACTGCAAAGCAGATAGTAGAAAAGTTATTACTTAACATCGGTAGAAAGGGGCACCTGTATGGCTCAGTTGGTTAAGTGTCTGTCTGACTTCAGCTCAGGTCATGATCTTAGGGTCCTGGGATCGAGTCCTGTGTTGAGCTCGCTGCTCAGCAAGGAGTCTGCTTCTCCTCCCTCTGATCACGCCTCCATGTTCTCTCTTCCATGAATAAATACAAAATCTTTTTAAAAAAGTGGTATACAGAATTGACTTCAGCAATGTCGGTTTTTCACCTCATGCATGACACATTTCTTTCCTATGGCCTGTAGTATCAGATTGATTCATTGGCTATGACTTGGGTAAAGGTCAGGTAACATTGCTAACTAATGACTTTCTGTTTCTTTAGTGTACACTCTGCTCTGTAAAACATTAGAAATTCTTATTGTCTGAAATAGAGTATTGTCTTGGAATTTTTTGTCCAGTTGTCCTTATGCAGGAACCAACATTAGGGTCTTAGGAGTGTTAGAGAAGTTTAATGTCTGGGGAATGGAGCAAATGGAACAGAGTGTACCAATTGTGAAAGAATCCTTGCTTTCTTTTCTATTGGAACATTATTCCAGAGTGCTTCAACAAGACTCCTAATTCTCAGTAACTGCTGATTTACAAGTGTATTTTCAGACGGATACCCGTTTTCTTTGGAAAAAAAAAAAAAAAGCGGTTTTGTTATGCTCTTTCAGACTTTCCCTTAATAAGCCTAACCATGGATTCTAGAAGTATGAAAGTAGAAAAATACTCAACTAGGTTTGTTTGGGACCCTTAGTCTCCACCCTGGAATTAAATGCCACTGAAAATACACCCGGAATGAAGGGTTTTTGTGTGGCAGGACTAGTGGACTTACACGATTCTTCCTTGAACAAGTCTCTGTTGATGGAAAATGGGCTTACTTTTCCTTTAGTTGTGTTCTTGACTTTTCTCAATGCTAGTAGTTAACTGTTCGAGCACACCAATGAACAGCTTGTTAGTAGATGTTATCTCATGTTGATTAGGTACTCTTGGGATTTACTGTGCTTGCAAAACACCTGTCTATATTTGAGCTGTGGTAGGTGGCTGGCTTTTGTGTTTGACTGGAGATTGGCTCCAAGGAAAGCAAATAGCAGTTGGAAAAAGGGAGAAGGGAAAAGAAGGAGTCAGCAAATTTCTATATGCTTTCATTGAAGAGACTTCCCAATTAGAAAGCTTTTGTGAGCTTGACCTTTTTGCACTGAAGTAACCCAGCATTTCATTATGTATTCCATTGAGGTTTTGGAGCCCTGTGCCAGAAAGTGAGAACTGAGGTTGGATGTGAAAGGAATATTCAGAGGGTAAAGCTCATAGTCAACAAAGTGCTACTTCATAGGCTGGGTCCAAAAATAACCTGCCTGCCATAGGAGAGCGAGCATGGAGGGAACGCCTGATGCTGTTTTGAGCAGTGTTTTAGGTCTTGTTATGTCATCCCAGCACGATTAAAGTCAAGTTTAACGCAGTACCATTAAAACTTAGGTTTGGGAGAATGCTGCCTTGGCCAGTCTTACCCCATGGAAGAGTTGTTAGTTGTTTTTTTTTTTTTTTTTTTAAAGATTTTATTTGTTTATTTGGGAGAGAGAGATAGCCAGAGAGAGCACATGAGCGGGGAGAAGCAGGCTCCCCAGTGAGCAGGGGAGCCTGATGTGGAGCTGGATCCTGGGACCCCAGGGTCAGGACCCGAGCTGAAGGCAGATACTGAACTGACTGAGCCACCCAGGCGCCCCTCCATCGAAGAGTTATTTTGCAAGGTTTGGAAAGAGTACTTTTTTGCCACATTGGAGGGTATTAACATAATTTGCTCTTCTCTAAATAGGGGGATGGTTGGCATCAATAGGGGGATGGTAGCCTTCTAGTCATTGAGGCTCAAATTAATGATTTGCATGGATCCTGTGGTTAGTCTTGAGTAAGTAAGAGACAGACCGTAGTCTTTGGTTCAGAAAAGTTAGCATTGGAATGGATCTCTGACCATCCCTGAAAGTAGGAAATGTTATCGTCCAGAGATCCCTTCTAGGGCAAGCAATAGAATGCTAAAAACAGTCAGTTTTAGGAGTTTATAAATAATGTAGAGTGTAGAAAGGCATAGCACACAGACGTAAACTTAGCAAGTCAGGAAGTTTGACCAGAAGGAATAAATTAACTCTAGTCACTTTGATGGAATGAGGTCATGGAAGGGAACATCGTTTGTGTTAGGCGGTGGTGATTGTGATGTTGAAGCTGGCCCAGGAAATGAGTTGTCAGGTGTGCCGTCATCCTCATTCATGGTTGCTATTATTTCTCAGGTTTATAGTTATATGAAGAGATGATTTTCCAGACTCATCTAGGGGTTCAAAAATTTGTAAGTTACAAGAGTGAAACACAGAAAAGTTTCCTGCTCACACATACCCTGTAACCATCCAGATCCCTTTCCAACAGGCAGTCAGTCTTACCAATGTCTTATATATCCTGAGATATTTTATATATATATAAGTAAATGTGTATATCTGTTTACTGTACTCCTTTTATTTTTTTGTACCCCTCTTTTAAAACAAATTGTAGTAAATTCTACACACTAGTCTATGTCTTTTTTACACTGTTACATCTTGAGGATTATTACATGTCACTATATAAGGAGTTTTCTAATTAAAAAGAAATGCTTTACAGTATTCCCATGAAAGAATGTTACCTTTTTTTTTTTTTAGTTGGTTCCCTTGTGGATGACTGTTTGAGTTATTTTGAATCTTGCTAATATAAATAATACTAAAGGATTTTAAGAAATATGGTAGGGTTTTATATTCAAAAGTAAATGTTTTTGGGGCGCCTGGGTGGCTCAGTCCATTAAGCGTCTGCCTTCGGCTCAGGTCATGATCTCAGGGTCTTGGCATTGAGGCTCAGCGGGGAGCGTGCTTCTCCCTCTCCCTCTGTAGCTCCCCCTGCTTGTGCTCTCTCACACACCCTTTCTCTCTCTCTGTCTCTCAAGTAAATAAATAATAATTCTTAAAAAATAATAGATGTTTTAAGTCATAGTAGAAACTTGTTATAGTATAATAGTATCTCAGGTCTGTAGAACATGTTCATAAATGTCGTATTTGAGTCTTACTGCACTCCTGTGAGGTAAGTCCAGCATTGACCCAGAAGGCAGTAGATAGCCCTTCAGAACTTGTTTGAGGGGCAGAGGTGGAGGTAGAAGAACCAAGGTCTTCTGACTCCCACTGGGAATCTTTTCACTTTACCCAAAATGGGGATGTTCCTGTCAGGATGTAGGGAAGTGGTGGTGGGAGAATAATATGAAATAAAACTGGATGAGGCAAGCTTGAGAGAGAGGGATGTACCTGTCATTCTAAAATCAGGATCTTGTTGCCAGGGCAGAGAGGGGCTGGGTTTCTGCTTATGACACAGACATAAAGGCATTTAGACACTGGCAGAACATCATGGGTTGACTGCCATCTTGGAGTATGGTAGTAAGGTAAGCCAAAACATGGTGGTTCTTAGAGAAACTGAAGGCTTTCAGAGTTCCCTAGGTTAGACTGGGGAAAAAACATTATTTAACATCTGTTACAGGGGGGTGCCTGGATGGCTCAGTGGGTTAAGGCCTCTGCCTTCGGCTCAGGTTATGATACCAGGGTCCTGGGATTGAGCCCCACATCGGGCTCTCTGCTCCTCGGGGAGCCTGCTTCCTCCTCTCTCTCTGCCTGCCTCTCTGCCTGCTTGTGATCTCTGTCTGTCAAATAAATAAATAAAATCTTTAAAAAAAAAATCTGTTACAGGAATGTATTTGGTATAGGTTGTAAAACAGAAGCAGGCAATAATAAAAATATAGGATTTTCTAGAGGCCTGGGAGTCAGGGAGGGGATGATAGTAATGGCAAGAGGATGGCTGTAATGTTGGTCATTTTTGGCCTCAAGACTGAGTACTGGGAGAGGGCCTTCTAGACACTGGGTGAAAATGCAAGAGGGTAGGTAAGTCAGCCAGCATCTGGACTAGAGAGAGTGAGCGTCATGGAGGACAAAACCAGCATGATTCATTCTTTCATCATATGGTTAATACTATTTGGAAATCTGAGTTTAGGCCTGGTTATTAGCCTTCCATTGTAATTACCATATGCTAAGTGCTTATTGTGTTCTGGATACTTAGTATAAAGCAGGCTGACCTCTCAACAACTTTGCAAAGAATCTGTCGTCACACCTAGTTGAGGAAGCCGAGGTTCGGTTAGGTAACTTGTCCAAGGTCACATATCTTTTCAGTGTAGAGTTATAAGTAGGTCAGCATGACTCCAAGGCTTTTTGTTCTTTCCATCCATGATACTAGGTGTTAGGCACCAAAACTGAACAATGGAATTCTAAATAACCAGAATTCTGTCACTGTCATTGTAACTATTAATATGTAACCAGACACCTTGCCTGTTACAGATGCTTTAGGCTGCAAGAGTGGAAGGAATGCTAGGGGGAAAAAATGACCCATGGAGATGCTAAGAACTGGCCAGACTCCCTCTGAATAAGCATATTATTTAAAGTCTTGCTCTTGCCGTGCATGTGTAGCTTTAAGTAAAATTCTCCAGGGTCCCCTTCCCCCATTAGACTCCTTTTTCTGAAGCCCGTCTCTATAGAGATCACAGAGCTGCCAGAAGACTGTAGCTAGGGGTAGCCAGGACCTAGAACTTTTTTGTGGTAGAATGCCCGGGGAATCCATATACAAAGAGACCACTCACTGTAATGATGAATTCTGCTATTGTGAAGTTTGAGGGAGTAAGAATCTTCTTGACTTAACAGATTTTGGCTTATAAACCTTAGACTCAACTAGATTTTATTCCCTTCAATCCTTTCACATTATCCTGCAAAAATACTGAAGAATACTTACCGGATAATTCTTCTGATTTACTTCAACGACTATTGTAAGGGAGTGTTAATATGGGAGGTTGACAGTTGGGTGAAGTAATCACCTGGAAGCCGTGGTTCAGCATTAGTCACCGGCTTTTCTGCTAGGTTATACTCCCCCATCCCTCGCCTTAATTGTGGTGAATCTCAGGCATTTGATTACACAACTCTCAAAGAAACTGACCTTAGTGATAACCCAGGCACATTTCTAGATAGTAAAAATAGCCAGGAAAAGAAATCCATCTGCAGTAGCTAGTGGTATTAGTTCTCTGTGTCCTAGAATATTACAAGGATGAATGAATGACCATCTTAGGAAAAATGGCCATTTGCACTGTTAGTGTTCTTAAAAAGTGGAAGCACAACTGAGTCTGCTTTCTGGCCGTGTTCATTTTAGTACTTAATAATATGGATGATTTGGGTTCATTGTACCTCTTTTACCTGTTTTCTCACCATTCTGTGTTTCCTCACTGTCTCATGAGATCGCCACATTTAATCTTAATTTTTTTTTTCCTGGGATGCCTATTCTTTGTTTCTTCCCTTCTTTCCTTTCTTCTATTTATCCTTCTAGTCATCCACCAATATTTGCATGTCTACTTTGTTCCAGGCACTGTAGCAGGCATTGAAATGGAGTGGTGAGCAAGAGAAAGCCATGGCCTCTGCCCACAGCTTACCATCTATCCTGGTGTTACTGGTTCCTAACCTGACCTGCCTTCAAGGTTTAGCTATTCTTCTGACCTTACATAATCCTCTTTCTTGGACTTCTTTAGCCCTCGCTGACCCATCTCTTCCATGAGCTACAGTACTTCAAATTTGATTCACACAATTTAGTGCATAGTAACATCTCATACTGTGGGCTGATTGTTAAGTGTCTTAGTCTCATCTTACCAGCTAGAGTGTAAGTTCCTTAAAGGCGGAGGCTGTCATGTTCTTTTTCTCCCCCGCAATGCTGAGCCTAAGTAAGCGGGGAGAAAAGTGTTTTGATTGACCCTGTCCTGCTGAATGTCCAAGTTACCTTAGAAGTCATTGTGAAGATTATGTTTCTTTATTTTTTATTTTTATTTTAAAAGAAGATTTACTTATTTAGAGACAGGAAATGACCAGGGAGAAGGACAGGGGGAGAGGAGAGAATCTCCAGCAGGCTTAGAGCTGAGCACAGAGCCCAGAACGGGGCTCGATCTCACAACCGGAGATCATGACCTGAGCTGAAATCGGGAGTCGGACATTGCCACCTGAGCCACTCAGGCATTCTTTTGCTTTTGTTAAAAAAAATTTGAATTCTTCCCAGTTGTTTGCTTGTTTGCTGCTTCTCTTAATCTGCGCTGAAGATGAACGACAGTGACCCCACTGATTCACTATCTACATTTGTATTATTTTCTAGGCGAGAGTTTGTATTTGAGCTGATACTGAACACCTTCTTATCTGGTTCCCCTCGTGACTAATGAGGGATGAAGTTCATGGCTAAGGAGTGGAGCTAACCTAATGCTGATCTCTTAGCACTGTGCTTGTACTCTTTCAGTTTTAAATGTCCCACCAGTTATTAAGTCACTTAAAATGGGAAGCAGACAATGGAGTAACTTAAAATTTAAAATTGAGCTCCTCAAAAAGATTAATAGAAATGGGAAATAATCTTTTAATGGGGCCTACTTATTTATATTTATATAACATTAGAACTCAAAACTCTTCCTGAGTGATAAGTGAAATATGGCAACTTAACAGTGAAGGAAGAAGGTTGGATCATGGAATTAAATGTTTTTCTGAATGTGCTGAAAGCTCTGAGGTAATGGCTCTTCAGTGTTGAGAATAAGAAGGAATTTTTTAAAATAAGATTTTATTTATGTGTCAGAGAGAGAGAGAATAAGCAGGGAGAGTAGAAGGCAGAGGGAAAACAGGCTCCCTGTTCAGCAGGGAGCCATATGCGGGCTCAGTTCCAGGACCCTGGGATCATGACCTGAGCTGAAGGCAGACGCTTAACCCACTGAGCCACCCAGGCGTCCCAAGAAGGAGTATTTTCTTTATTGAGAAGGAGAGCAGAGGGTACTGGGAAAAGGAAATGCTTGTCTACCTACACTTAAAGATTGAGACTGTGAGTGTGTTGAATTGAAGACCATGGAGCAGGAGAAAAGGAAATCATTTTTCCTCTTGAGGTAATCCTAGTTCCTGACTTGAACAACTTGGCTGTTAAAAAGAATTACATGACAGGACGCCTGGGTGGCTCGGTGGGTTAAAGCCATTCTGTCTATCTGGAAGGTTCATCTTGTTTTGGAGGTGAAGATACAAGGTTTAAAAAGCAAAATATAATTAGAGAATAGGGAAATATGGCATAAAATTAAATGCCATATCTTATAGTGTTGACTCAGCACAAATTCAGAGAATAGAAAGAAGACTGGATTAAGGATGAACAGTTTTGTTTTGTTGTTTTTTTTTTTTAAGGATAAACAAAGTTTTTCTTAGGCCAGTGTATTTTGGGATCACCTTTATTTTTATTTTTTAAATTTTTAAAAAGATTTTATTTATTTGGCAGAAATCACAAGTAGGCAGAGAGGTAGGCAGAGAGAGAGAGGGGGAATCAGGCTCCCCTCTGAACAGAGAGCCTGATGTGGGGCTCGATCCCAGGACCCTGGGATCATGACCTGAGCCAAAGGCAGAGGCTTTAACCCACTGAGCCACCCAGGCACCCCTGGGGTCACCTTTAAACAAAGTATAGGAGTTGGATTGCTGACAGTAGTATGAGAACAGCATGTCCAAGGGATGGAAAATACTCTGAGGGAGAGTGGATAAATTTGGATTGGTATATTTTATTTTATTAATTAATTTATTTATTTTAAAAATATTTAAGTAATCTCAAAAATTTTTTTAAGTAATCTCTATCCCTGATGTGGGATTCAAACTCATGACCCTGAGATTAAGAGTTGCATGCTCTTTCTACTGAGCCAGGCGGGAACCCCTTATTTTATTATTATTATTATTATTTTAAAGATTTTATTATTTTTTTTAAGATTCTATGTATTTCTCAGAGAGAGAGAGGGAAAGCTCACAAGAGCAAGAGTGAGCGCAAACGGGGAGCAGCAGGCAGAGAGAGAAGCAGGCTCTTCGCTGAACAAGGAACCTGATGTGGGGCTCAATCCCAGGATCCTGGGATAGTGACCTGAGCCGAAGACAGACACTTAACCAACTGAGCCACCCAGGTGTCCCTGAAGATTTTATTTTTAAGTCATCTCTGTACCCAGTGTGGGGCTCAGACTCATCAACACGAAGATCAAGAGTTGCATGCTCTGCCGACTGAGCCAGCCAGATGCCTCTAGATCAGTTTATTTTAGATAAATGAGATGGACTGGGTTCAGAAAGGACATGAGTTTTTAGCTGCGGCATTTGGACTTGATCTTTTGGCTATAGGGAGCCATTTTTGATTCTTCAGTTACCTAATTATTAATTTTTGATGATAATGTAGTGTATTATTAGTTGCATGCTTTGGTACAGAGAATATGACTTGACTGTAGAATTAAAAAATTTTTTTTACAGATAAATTATTTATTTCTTTGTGTCCCAAAGGACTATTCAGGGACCAGAATTAATATTTCTATTTAAAAAAAGGGAGAGGAAAATAAAAAGAGGGGTGTAGGGGGCGCCTGGGTGGCTCAGTCAGTTAGGCATCTGTCTTTGGCTCCGGTCATGATCCTGGAGTCCTAGGATCGAGTCCCATGTTGGGCTCCTTGCTCGGCAGGGGGCCTGCTTCTTCCTCTCCCTGTGCTGCTCCCCCTGCTTGTTCTCTTGCTCTGTCAAAGAAATAAATGAAATCTTAAAATAAATAAAAGAAGGGACACTGAGGTGCTTAGTTAGTGACCTTAATAAAATGTGAGTGAGTCTTTGGCAGATCTGGGTTCAGATCTGATACACTGGGTTCTGAGCTCCTTTTACACACTTCACTTATATTAAAAGTAATTGTTTTCCATATGACTGCTTTTCTTTTTTATTTGAGGTGTGTGGTACATATAGGTAATGTTGACCTTAGGCATTTCTTTCCTTTTCTTACCTACCTTCTTCCTGGGAATATGTATAGTTTTTTGTTCTTTATTTTTTATGTGGTTCTAGCCATTTTTTTTCCTAGCAGTTCAAGACCCAGCCCTTCATTATTCCCTGTCCTGCCAGTTTGTTGGGTGGTAGTTTGATTGCCATTGATAAATCTGCCCAATGTAATGTTATGCTCCGAACTCATGCATCTCATTGGTACCACTATGTATCCTGCTTCCCTTCCATCCCTGCAATTTATAAAATGGGATAATAATCCCAGCCTTTTCTGAGATTCTTTGTAAGAGTGTCAAAGATTTGAAAGTCATCTAGTGGAAGGTACTATAAATGTCTTAAGAAACACTATAATTTCATAGATTTTCCCCCAAAAGTATATTTTAATTAACTCGATTAAGACAGAATTTGTATTCAATAAAATGGAACCATTTTATCATTTTTAAAAAGATTTTATTTATTTACTTGACAGAGAGACACACAGCAAGAGAGGGAACATGAGCAGAGAGAGAGAGAAGCAGGCTCCCCGCAGAGCAGAGAGCCTGATGTGGGGCTCGATCCCAAGACCGTGGGATCGCAACCTGAGCAGAAGGCAGACGCTTAACGACTGAGCCACCCAGGCGCCCAATATGTATTTTAAGTATACAGTTTGCATTTTGACAAATATATACAGTCATGTGATGACCACACCATCAACATGTAGAACTTCTGCTATTATCCCAAAAAGTTCCTTTCGTGCCCTTTGCCTTCATTCCCCACCACACCCCCGTCCCAGAAAACCCCTATTTTGCTGTCACTATAGGTTATTTTTGCTGTTCTGGAATTTCATGTACATGACCTTAACTAGGTTTCAGCATCCATTCACTGTTGGAGCGCCTGGGTGGCTCATTGGGTTAAGTGGCTGCCTTGGGCTCAGGTCATGATCCCAGTGTCCTGCTCAGTGGGAGTCTTCTCCCTTTCTCTCTGTCCCTCCCTGTGCTCATGCATGTGCTCTCTCTCTTTCCTCTCTCTCTCTAAAAAGTAAGTAAAATCTTAAAAAAAAAAGAGAGAGAGATTCATTCACTATTGTCTGTATGAGTAGTTTGTTACTTTTTATTGCTGAGTGATGAATTTGAGTAATGTCACATTACATGGCTATAAGGGGATTTGTTTATCCATTTTTCTATTGATGAATATGTGATTTGTTTCTAGTTTCTGGTTATTGTGAATAAAGCTGCTAGGAACTTGATGTGGAACTTTGGGTAGACTTATGTTTTCATTTCTTTTGGGTAAACACCTTGGAGTGGGAGGACTGGGTCATATGGCTGGTAGGTGTGTGTTTAGCTTTTCAAGAAACTGCCAAATTGTCTTCCAAAGTGGCTGTATAAATTTACCTTCTGTCTAGCAGTGCATGAGGGTTCTAGTTGCTCCATATCCTCACCAGCGCGAGGAGGAGAACTTTTTTGCCACTCGTTGTATATGCTTTCATGTCCTTTGAATTTACATTTTCCTAATGACCAATGATATTGACATCTTCTCATCTTCTCACATCTTGCCAGCTGTGTATCTTTGGTGAAGTACTTGTTCGAAACTTTTGCCCGTTTTTAAAAATTGGGTTATTTTTTTTTAATGTTGAGTTTTGAGAATTTGTATATTCTGGACACGAGTCATTTATCAGATGACTGCTTTGCAAAGATTTTCTTCCATTCTGTGGCTTATCTTTTCATCCCCTTGACAGTGTCTTTTGAGAGCAAGAACTTTTATTTTGAATTCCAGTTTATCCACTTGCTCTTTTTTTGAACTGTGCTTTTGGCATTTAGTCTTCATCCTGTCTTTTCATTTTTTAAAGTAATAAAGTCGTTTGGAATTTATCGGAGCAAGGCAAGAAGTCAAACCATATTTCACTTTTATGTTGGGTAAGAATCACTAGAGACAAATTATTTTCTATGGGATTGGTTCCTGAATTTTCTCAAGCACAAGTTTTCTAGCAATTAGAAGTCAAATGCAGTGCAGATATATTACTTAATAATATTTGGGTGTTTCCAAAGAACTCAGTTTGTACGCCGTTTAGTTGCTAATTACCCATCCTTTTCTGTGAAAGAACTTAGGATCTATTTTAAGGTGCCTTTTTTTAAAGGAGCTGTTGTAGGTATAAGAGTCCACAAATAAAGATCTGTGTAGTAGCTAATAATCATAAAGTATAAAGTTCCTTAAGAGAACATGCTCAGTCATATTGTTAATCCTAATTTGTGGCACTGCTTATCAGTAGAAAAGAAATGTAAGCTATTGTTAAGTACTAACCTACTACTGAGGGTAGAATGCCTGGTAGTTGAATTGGAGGAGTGGTGAATCAGTCTTTATTACCCAGGTTTGAAAGTCAGTAATCTTCAAGATTGAAGAAAAAGGAGTTACAATTAGGAGGCAGTAAATAGTATGATGTTTCCATGTAAAATACTTTCAGAGATTGGGGCGCCTGGGTGGCTCAGTTGTTAAGTGTCTGCCTTGGGCTCGGGTCATGATCCCAGGGTTCTGGGATCGAGCCCTGAATTAGGCACCTTGCTCAGCAAGGGGTCTGCTTCTCCCTCTTCCTCTGCCTGCTTGTGCTCTCTCTGTCTCTCTGTCAAGTAAATAAATTAAAAGCAAAACAAAACACTTCTTTAAAAAAATACTTTAAGAGATAATGACAAAGGCATAAGATTATATAATTTTTGGTGTCTCAGATGATAATGAAGTATGTTATAACTTAGATAAAAGAAGCACTCTGAGTTGTTTAAAAATTTTCTTGGTAGTTACTGACTGATGATACCTGGGAGGAAGCTCGAGTTTCAGCACCGAGGTGATTTTGGTATTATGAATACTGATGGACGTTAGTTAGTTTTGAGCCTGTTTTCTCTTGACCCGTCTCTCTATGAATTCTCAATGCTGCACTCTTATTGCACACTTTTCCTGGACCTTCGTGATACATGCTCACGGGCATGTGATAATATTATCAGTGTGCATGGAGAGGTTTTTTTTGGTTGAATATGAGGCACCGACTGTGCAATTTCTAACATTACTGACAAGGTCTGTCTCTCTCTTAAAAGACGAGGAATCTTAAGGGCCTTAACTAAGAATTTAAAACCTGGGTATGCTGTTGTCCTGATTATTTCTTTTTACTCACATCTTTTTTTGGTAAATCAGGCCAGAGGGATTGTTTTCCTTTTGAAAAAAAGAAACTAGATCCTGCAGTTTGTTTTGGTTGCAAATATCTGGGCACGTGAATTTAGATTGAACAGAAGATGCTGTCCTGGCTAGTGGATGCTCTAGAAACCAAGAGACTATCTATGCCTCTTCCGTATATGGTGAA
The DNA here is from genome assembly GCA_004024625.1 of Mellivora capensis. NCBI lineage: Eukaryota > Metazoa > Chordata > Mammalia > Carnivora > Mustelidae > Mellivora > Mellivora capensis. The sequence continues at coordinate 131,966 of PISX010003273.1, forward strand.
GGGTAATGACTCTCTTCTCTCCTTTGTGAGGAGAATGCCAGCCTCATTCTTTTATGGCTTCCTTTGGTTATCTTCTGAGATATGGCTACAGATTGTTTTAGAGTCATCGTGTTTGAGTGACAGTTTTAGGGAAAGGGGAGGATATTTAGTTCCAAGACCTGGCAGTTTTTTTTATCATTTTAATAAATTCAGGTCTAATGACATGAGGAATAGTTAGTATTGGGCAGATCTACATGTAATACATTTTGTTAAGCATAAGTAGTAAAAAAAAAAAACCCTCTAAGTAGTTGTATAATACATTTTAGCAGCTGAAAATTTTGTGTGTTGTAAGAAACCAGAGAAACTAACTTCTGATTCATACAGAGCAAAAGAATTTAATATTCTAACTTCAGCAAAAGGCAACTATAAGCAAACTTGAACCACTTTATGTGGTTTTCAGTACGTAGAAATATTTTTTTTTTCATCTTTCCTCATATGTTTTACTTCTTAGTCATTTACTTCCAGTAGTTTCCAAATTGGTTGAGGGAATTAAGGTGGTAACCGAGTTCCCTGTAGTATAAGATTTTCCTGCTGTGTATACGAACCACTTTTTCTGGAAAAACCCTTCTATTGGCAGTCTTCGTGAGGGCATGTGCTTCTCTGCACTTAGAGATTTGAGGGCTGAAGCCTGTGTTCAGTTAGAGATGACAAATGGCTGAAAAAAAATTTTTTTCCAGTTTAGTGACAGAGAAATGATTCAGAATTGAAACTGAAGTGAGCGTGGAGTTACCAGCAGTTAACTCTTCTCCAGTTGCTGTCTGTTACTTGGAGGCATATTTTGGACATGTGGTTTCCATTTCCATATTCTGTGTTACGTTGCTAAATTTCTTGTCTGGTTTAGACACTGCTTTTGGAAATTAGGTTGGAACTAGCTTTGAACGGAGGGCCACTAGAAAATGAACATTGTGGTCTATTTGGGGAGGAGAAAAGTTGGCATATTTTTACTTAAAAGATCCTTAGGAAAATTTTGATAACAATAACATATTTTCCAGATGTTATAAGCTTTTGGGGTTAAGTACTCGTTGAGAAAACCAGGAAGCTTGTGAAAGCATTAGCCTTTTAAGTTAAAACTATCACTCAGTGCTTTTTTCTTTTATAATTAAACAAAGATAAGTTTAAAAAAATGTTCATTGTAAAGAGTCCGTTTATAGAAATTTATGAAGAAAAAAGCAAATGCTTCCTCCATTCCCTATTTTACTCTGTAGCTGTAACTACTGTTACCAGTTTGGCACATGTTCTTTCGTGTCTTTTTCAGAGCACGTGCAAATATTTGTAGGTAGATTTGGGTGGTTTATTTTATTTTGTGCTGGTGCAGCTTTTGTAATTCAGTCTCTTTACATATATAAAATTCTACTTTAAGTTCCCCTACCCCCATTTTTCTGTTAGTTTTTTGAAATGTTACTATTCATTTTCTTAATCATGTCTAGGACTTTAAAAATTCTTATATGGTTATTAACGCTTCATTATGTGTAGTGTAAGTATTTTCTCTCATAATTTGTCGTAACTTTTAACTTCTGTGGTGTATCTTTTGTTATTTAAAGGTTTAATTTAATTTAATTTATTTATTTTTACATGTCTATATGAAAAATATGGAACATGTCACAAATTTTCGTGTCATCCTTGTGCTGGGGTCATGCTAATCCTCTCTGTATCATTCCACTGGGACTCCTGGTTTATGATATCCTCAGGAGTGTAGGTACCCATCCAAACAATAAAAATATTCTGTATTTTCTTCTAGTGCTTTGTAAATTTATTTTTAGGATTTAGGTTTTAAATCCACTTGGAATATATTTTCAGTATTATGTGAGATAAGGATCTGGATTAAAAAAAATTTTGGTAGCATTTGTCCTAATAGTTTATCACTTGTGTGCTTATTTGAAATGATCTTGTTAACACAGAATTTTATTTATTTAAAAAGATGTTATTTTTAAGTAATTTCTGCACCTGATGTAGGGCTTGAACTCACAACCTCAAGATCAAGAGTTGCATGCCCTACCTGCCAAACCAGCCGGGTGCCCCTTAAAATAGACTCTTGACAAAGGGTGCTTATCTGTGTATCTGTACTATGTGTTTTAATTATGGTGACTTTAGAGAATGTTTTGGAATCTCTTTAACTATTACAGTTGATTCTCCCTCTCTTTTTAAAGTATTCTAATCATAATCATGAGCAAATAATAATCTGGTTTCTCCCAATGCTTATGCTCCTCTTTTAGTGACAATATTGAAGAATAGTTATGGTGGTAATAATACCAGCTAATACCATGCTTCTCAACTTTATGAATGTGTGCAGAAATTACCTGAGGGATCTTATTAAAATGCAGATTCAAGCAGTTGCGGTACTAGGTGTTTACCCAAAGAATCTAGGAATACTAATTCAGAGGGACACATGCACCCCGATGTTTACTCAACATTATCTACAGTAGCCAAATTATGAAAGCAGCCCAAGTGTCCACTGACTGATGAATGGATAAAGAAGATGTGGTGCGTGTATTACACACACACACACACACAACCCCACACCCACACACCAGAATATTACTCAGCCATAAAAAAGAATGAAATCGTGCCATTCGCAGTGACATAGATGGAGCTAGAGGGTAAAAGGCTAAGAGAAGTAAGTCAGAGAAAGACGAACCATAGGGTTTCACTCATGTGGAATTTAAGAAACGAAACAAATGAGCAAAGGGAAAAAAGAAGGAAATCAAGAAACAGACTCTTAACTATAGAGAACAAGCTGCTGTTTGGGGGGGATGGGTGAACTAGGTGAAGGGGAGTAAGGAGTGCACTTGTGATGGGTGCTGGGTCTTGTATGTAGTTGTTGGATCACTGTATTGTACACCTGAAACTATTACACTTTAAATAAAAATTTAAATAAAAACTTAGGAAAAAAAAGATGGCCTTATCAGGAAAAATGCAGACTCAGTAGGTCTGGGGTGGGCTGAGAGTCTGCATTTCTGACAAGGCCCATGTGATTTTGATTTATAGTTTTATAGACCTTTGAGTAACAGGGGGCTAATATTTGTTAAACACTTAATTCTAGTCACTAGTCTCAGTGCTTTATGTATATGCACTCAGTTCATCTTAACTCCATGATGGTTATTTCCAGTAGAGAAGCTGAGACTTGGAGAAGTTTATGACTTGCTCACAGCAACATTACCAATAGGTAGAAGAGCCAGACCCAGCCCAGGCAGAGTTGGCACCCTAAATCTCTTGAATGGGTTTCCTTACTGATGTTGGACATTGTTTTCTCTTGTATGAGTCAACTGATAATACCTTTAGTTTTTGTTCTAAATTAATAGACTTTATTTTTTGAGCAGATTTATAAAAATTGAGCAGAAAGTACGGAGAATTCCAGATATCCCCTTCTCCCACCTTTCCCCTAGTATTAACATCTTGTATTAGTGGGGTACCTTTGTTACAGTTGATGAGCCGGTATTGATATGTTATCATTAATTAAAGTTGTAGTTTACATTAAAGTCCACATTTATTTCGTATAGTTCTGCGGGTTTGGACAAATGCATGATGTCATGTATCTACCATTAGAGTATCACACACAATAGTTTAACTGCCTTCAGCATTTCCTGTGGTCCACCTAGTCATCTTCTTCCCTCCCCACCCCCCCACCCCCAGCCCCTGGCAAACACTTATCTTTTTGCTGGTTCCATAATTTTGCCTTTTTCAGAACGTGATATAGTTGGAATGGTACATTAGGCAGCCTCTTCAGATTGGCTACCTTCACTTAGCAATGTGCCTTTAAGATTCCTTCCCGTCTCTTTGTGGCTTGATAGCTCTGTTCTTTTTATCACTGGGTAATATTCTATTGTTTGGATGTACCCTAATTTATCCACTAACCTACTGAAGAACATCTGGGTTGCTTCCAGGCTTTGGCAGTTACGAATAAAGCTGCTGTGAAATCCACATGCAGGTTTCAGCTCTCTCGGTAAATACAAAGGAGCATGATTGTTGAATTGTATGGTAAGAGTATGTTTAGTTTGGTAAGAGACTGCCAAACTTGTCTTCCAGGGTGGCTGTTTGGTCTTGTATTCTCTCACCAGCAGTGAATGAGGGCCCCTCTGGCTCCCCATCTTTACTAGCTTTTGGTGTTGTCAGCTCTTTGGATTTTTGCCATTCTAATAGGGTGTAGTGGGATTGCATTGCGGTTTTAATTTGTGATTCCCCAGTGACATGGATGTGAAGCATCTTTTTGCATGTTTATTTCCTATCTGTGTGTATCTTTTTTGGTGAGGTTTAGATCTTTCCCCATTTTTTGATTGTCTCTGTGGTTGTTTGTTTTTTTAGTGTTGCGATTTAAGAGTTCTTAGAATATTTTGGATACCTGTCCTTAAATCAGATATATGGGTGGGGTGTTTTGTTGTTGTTGATTTTTAAATCAGATATGTTTTGCAAAGATTTTCTCCCAGATTTTGGCTGTCTATATCTTTTAGTTCTTACCATTATGGTGATGCTTGCCCTCGAATTGTGAGAGATAATTATCAAGAAAGTTTCCTCTTTTTTTTTGTCTTTCTGAGAGCTTTATTTCAGGAATGGTATTCAGGGAATCTTTGAAAATTATTTGGCTAAATAGATGAAGCTTTGTTATTAGCAAGGCATGCCTGTTTTATTACGGATACTTAACAACACATTCCTTATGGTGCTGTATTTTAGAATGTAACTGAACATTTAATTCCAGATCCTTGTAAATAGTTTTCTCTTACTTCTTCCCTGATCTCTTGTCTCTTTAATGTTTATGTCGATTGCTTGTCCAACATCCTAATCTCATTCTGGCTTGATCTTCACTTTAGCTGTCTGTCTCTGTCCTTGTCTGTGGCAGTCTATTCCTGGGGCTGGTCACACTGCCACCTCTGAAATAATAAATTTGGAAATTTTGCTCTCTGAACACAATTTCCTGTCTTTTCAGTTCCGGCGTTTGCTGAACTTACTCTCCGATTTCACGGAGGCCTCCAGCTCCTTGAAATCTTGCCTGTCTCCAAATGTGTGGCATTCTTCCCGGCCTCACTTTTGTCCATGTGGACATATTTGGTTACTTTCAGTGAGTCAGAAGTATCCTCAGTTCTCATGCACCTTTGTTCTTCTGTCCCCCATGCCATGCCCATCTCCGGCTGCAGATTAACAATACTGCCCATTTTCCATGTTCCTGCTTTAGGGTCTGAAGAAATGATGGAATCGTGTTTATTTGTTCAGTTGGTAGCGCGTGAGTTCTGCCCTCATCTGTGCTTTTTATTCTTGTTAGTAGCCCTCTTACTTGCCTGTCACTGTTTCTTTTCTCCTTCACCAAAATGACTGTTCTTTCCTGATCTTTACCCATTTTTGGTGAGCTCACGTTTACGTCCCTCTATCACAGAAGACTCCATAGTCCAGTAAAGTGACCCTAAAAAAAAAAAGAAAACCAAGAAATCTGTTATTTCTTGTATCATAACTTCTGTTACTCAGATAAAGATAAAATTCCCAAGTTTCACATGCCCTTTCTTGTTGTCTGTCCTCTCTGAGCCCAGCTTCATGGCCTTTTGTCAAATTCTTAACATGCCACACTAATGAGTAGCATGGGGTCTTTGTGTCCGTCCTGCCCTTTGCCAGACACTTTTTCTCTTTCGCTTTTTAGTTCATATGCATCTTTGGAACTTAATTTATATGTCATTTCCTCAAAGGAGCTTTTCCTGACCTTCCATTTGTCTGAAGACAGATTAGGCTTGCCCTGAAATAATTAATAGTAATGAGACTAGCAACAGCAATAATAGCAAACATATGACGTTTATTGTGTGTCGGGCACTGTTCTGAGCGTGCGCTCTCTCTCTATGTGTGTATATATGTACATATATATATATATATATATATATATATATAGCCTTTTTTTTTAAGTCTTCACAGCAACCCTCTGGGTTAGATAGATGGGGAAGTAAATAGGACCTATAATTGTCTCCATTTTATAGACAAGGAAACTGAAGTGCAGAGTGTTATGTCACTTTTCCCAAGTCACATAACCCGTTGGCAGCAGAGCTGGGATTTGCACGCAGTGGTCAGGCCTTGGAGCCAGTGTTCTAGACTGCTGCGCTGTAATATAATGCTAAGTATGATTGTGTAATTTTGGTTAATGTCCACCTTTCTTGGTAGGCTCTCAGTTCCTGGAGTTCTGAGACTGTACCTGTGTAGTTAATTTTTGACCTTCCAGAGCTTAGAACAGAACCCGGCACCAAGTAGGCTGCGACAGAATGAATCCACCCACTGTTCTGCTTATAACTAAGTGACTAGAAACTTCACTGAGCTTCCTCAGTTGTCGTCCCTTCTCCTTCCACATACCCAACCTCCTGGAGGGAAGAGATAGGTGCTTGCATTTATTTAAAAAGTTAATCCCTTTGCCTGTTTACTTGCTTTATCCTAGAAGTCGTATTTGCACTTGGTGGCCAAGAAGAAGTAGTGTGAAGGTCCATAAAGTGAATGTCCTTCATCTTCTCCCTCCCTTACCTTTCTCACTTTCCAGAGGTGTTGGCTCGGAGCCAGCGAAGTGTGTATCTTCTGAACATGCACAAACTGTATGGTGGCTGATATACACAAGAGGGAGTGGATGTAATAGGCACACTAGTTTGAGTTTGCTTTTATATTAAAAATTAACTTTCAGTATTGAACTATAGTTTTGCAAGCTGTCACCATTGAGGGCAGCTAGGTAAAGGGTACATGGGCTCTCTCTCTGTTACTTTTTATTTTTATTTATTTATTTTTTTATTAAAGATTTTATTTATTTATTTCACAGAGAGAGAGAGAGAGACCACAAGCAGGCAGAGAGACAGGCAAGGGCGGGGGGGAGCAGTCTCCCCGCTGAGCAGAGAGCCCAATGCGGGGCTCCATCCCAGGACCCTGAGATCATGACCTGGGCTGAAGGCAGAGGCTTTACTCCACTGAGCCACCCAGGCGCCCCTGTGTTACTTTTTAAAGTGACATGTGACTCTCCAGTGATCTCAAAATGAAAAGTTGAAATAAGAAATTAAATCGTAGAGACCTTTCCCTGTCAGCGTATTTATCACTTTCTTCTAAATAACTACATGAGACCCATTGTATAGATGAGCATTCCTATATTTTACCTTTCCTCTACTGATGGACTGGTAAGTTCTTTCATTTTTTCCATTTTTACTGCACTTCTGTAGTGGGAACAGCCTTGCATTTATAGCTTTATCCTCGCTTGGGTATATATGCACAGCCAAGTTTTAGAGAAGGAGAGGGGATCAAAAGATCCATGCGTTTGAAATTTTGATGAAGGTTGGCTGGCTGCTCTCCAAACTGGTATAAACTTTTCCCCAGCAGTTAGGATACAGGCTGCTCTCTTGCATTCACCTGTACTATCCTGGTCCTGTTCCTCCATTTCTTCTTTGGGACTTGAAAAAAAATTAATTAGTCCTTTTCCTTTTTTTTTTTTTTTTTAAGATTTTATTTATTTATTTGACAGAGATTACAACTAGGCAGAGAGGCAGGCAGACAGAGAGGAAGAAAAGCAGACTCTTTGCTGAGCAGAGAGCCCAATGCGGGGCTTGATCCCAGGACCCTGGGATCATGACCTGAGCCGAAGGCAGAGGCTTTAACCCACTGCGCCACCCAGGCACCCCAGTCCTTTTCCTTTTAATATCTCTCCTTCTCTGTTGGCTCACTCTTGCCTGCCCATCCTCTATCCACTCCTCCATATTGATAAGCCTTTTCTTTAGTAACTAAGTGCTTGATCTTTATTTATTTCTCCTTATGACAACCCAGAGAGGTAGCTCCCATTGTTATCCCCATTTTACAGGTAAGGAAACTGAGGCACAGAGAAGTTAAGTGACTTGCCCAAGGTCACCCAGGCAGTGAGGAGCAGTCGGTCTGACTGCAGAGTCTGTGCTTTTAACCACCACCCTCTAGGAAAGGGTCAGGAAAACACTGCCAGCTGCTCACATCCATCCCGTGGCCTGTTTTCTGTATAACCCAGCTAACATGCTTTTTACATTTTTAAAGGGTTGTTTAAAAAAAAGAAAAAGGAGGGGCGTTTGGGTGGCTCAGTGGGTTAAAGCCTCTGCCTTCGGCTTAGGTCATGATCTCAGGGTCCTGGGATCGAGCCCAGCATCGGGCTCTCTGCTCAGCAGGGAACCTGCTTCCCTTCCTCTCTCTCTGCCTGCTTCTCTGCCCACTTGTGAGCTCTGTCTGTCAAATATATAAATAAATAAAATCTTTAAAAAAAGAAAAAGGAAAATATGGGACAGTGTGTGACCCACAAACCCTAGAGGAAAGTTTACTTATTTAATATTAAATGAGATTGTTATTGTAAAAGTATTTAGCATAACATTGGTACTTAGTAATAGCTTAAGAAATAGGAAAGGTATCGTTATTTTTTTTATTTTTTTATTTACTTTTTAAAAAAAATTTTATTTTTTATAAACATATTTTTATCCCCAGGGGTACATGTCTGTGAATCGCCAGGTTTACACACTTCACAGCACTAACCATAGCACATACCCTCCCCATTGTCCATTACCCCACCCCCCTTTTCCGACCCCCTCCCCCCAGCAACCCTCAGTTTGTTTTGTGAGATTAAGAGTCACTTATGGTTTGTCTCCCTCCCAATCCCATCTTGTTTCTTTTCTTTTTTTTAAAATTATTTTAAAGATTTTTATTTATTTATTTGTCAGAGAGAGAGGGAGAGAGAGCGAGCGAGCACAGGCAGACAGAGTGGCAGGCAGAGGCAGAGGGAGAAGCAGGCTCCCTGCCGAGCAAGGAGCCCGATGTGGGACTCGATCCCAGGACACTGGGATCATGACCTGAGCCGAAGGCAGCCGCTTAACCAACTGAGCCACCCAGGCGTCCCCCATCTTGTTTCTTTTCTTCTTTTTCTGCCCCCCCCCCAGGCCCCCATGTTGCAAGGTATCGTTATTGCTATTATCAGTGCCTCTGTTTCACCAGCCCGCTCTACCTCACCTCTTTCTCCTTCGTGCCCACTGTCCTGGTGTGTCCACTGAACTGCTCTGGGAAGGGGTTTTAGGTGTCTTGTTGCTAATCCCATTACCCGACATAAACTCT